>APFE030034005.1:53057-152406 GCA_000404065.3 Pinus taeda
TGTTCATTTGGCATGGCCGAGGTGGAGTATTTGGGCCACATTGTGGGGCGTGAGGGTGTCAAGGTGGACCCCAAAAAAGATCCAAGCAATGCAGGAATGGCCTCAACCTAAGACCTTGAAGAGCTTACGCGGATTTTTGGGTCTCACAGGCTATTATCGTAAATTTGTCCGCAACTATGGTCGCATAGCGAAGCCCCTCACCCAACTCCTAAAGAAAATTCTTTCTTCTGGAATGAGGAAGCACAACAGGCCTTTACAGCTCTAAAAAATGCCATGTGTTCCACTCCAGTTTTAGCACTCCCTACTTCACCAAATCATTCGTCATTGAATGTGATGCTTCAGGGACAGGTATTGGGGCAGTTTTAATGCAGGAAGGGAGACCGTTGGCCTACACAAGCCAGCAACTCAGTGGGAAGAATCAAGGCCAATCTACATATGAAAAGGAAATGATGGCCATCTTACATGCAGTCGACACATGGCAACCTTATTTATTGGGGCAATATTTCCAAATCCACACAGATCATCACAGTCTTAAATATTTTTTGGAGCAACGCCTATCCTCCCCACAACAAAATAAATGGCTAGCCAAAATGCTGGGATATGATTATGAGATCAATTTACAAGAAAGGGAAAGACAATAGTGTAGAAGATGCATTATCTCGACAATTTGAGGAGGAAAGTACCCTGCTAGCTATTTCCCTCCCCATTCCAGAATGGATTGAAGAAGCTCGCAGAGAATGGTTTTCACGCCTCGAGCTCTCCCAACTCATTTCTCAATTGCAGGCAAATCCAAATTCCACCAAGGGCTACTCGTGGCAGGATGATATTCTTCGCTACAAGGATAGAGTCGTAATATCACCAACATCCACCCTCAAAAGTCGCATTTTGGAAGAATTTCACTCATCTCCCTTTGCAGGACATTCAGGCTTTCAGAAGACGTATGCTCGCACCAGAAGATCATTTTTTTGGACAGGCATGAAAAAGGACATCCTTACCTTCGTAGCAGAATGCGATGTCTATCAACGCCACAAAGGGGAAACCGTCAACACACCAGGCACATTACAACCATTGCCCATTCCGGCATTAATTTGGATGGAGGTTTCTATGGATTTCATTACAGGTCTTCCAAAGTCAGGGAACAAGTCAGTCATCATGGTGGTTGTGGACCGATTGTCGAAGTATGCTCATTTCTGCGCTCTCCCCCACCCATTTACACCACCTTGGTTGCTCAAACTTTCATGGATCGGATCTTCAAATTGCATGGCATGCCCATTTCTATTGTGCCCGACCGCGACCCGATCTTCACCAGCAATTTTTGGCAGGAACTCTTCAGAATACAAGGCACGCAACTAAAACTCAGTACTTCCTACCATCCACAAACAGATGATCAAACTGAAGCAGTCAACAAATGTCTGGAAACCTACCTTAGGTGTTTTACTTCAGAAAAACAACACCTTTGGGTACAATGGCTACCTCTGGCAGAATGGTGGTATAACACCAACTATCATGCCACCACCAAAATGACTCCATATGAAGCAGTATATAGTCAACTTCCGCCTTCACCTACTTCATATCCCAAGGGCTCCTCAAAAGTCCAAGCAGTGGATCAACTCCTACAACACCGTGCAACTATGCTCGCCCACCTTCGTGAGAATCTTCACCAAGCTCAGAACCGCATGAAGCAATAGGTAGACCAGCATCGCTCAGAGCGCCAATTTCAAGAAGGGGATCAGGTCTTTTTACGGCTCCAACCATATAAGCAAACATCACTAAAAGAAAAGGGGTGTCAAAAACTCTCTCCCAAATTCTACGGACCATATCAAGTACTTCAGTGCATTGGAGAAGTGGCCTACATGTTGGCCTTGCCACTTACTGTAAAAATCCATCCAGTTTTTCATGTCTCATGCCTCAAGAAAGTGATTGGGAACAATTGCAGAATTCAGAGCAATCTACCGGAATTGGACGAAGAAGGGTCCATCTGGCTTCAACCAGAACAGGTCCTAGACACACGAGTCAAGCAACTGCACGGCCGCATGATTAAGGAAGTCCTCGTCAAATGGAAAGACACCTCTCCGGAAGATGCAACTTGGGAACCAACCACTATTCTTCAGCAATTTCTGTAGCTTCAGCCTTGAGGACAAGGCTAGTCTTAAGGGGGAGGTAATGTTAGGGTCCCACCCTAACCCCCTTATTTATGTAATTGGATCACGTCATAGTCAAGAGTCAATAAAGCCCATATTAATAATTGTAAGTGGTTAATCCGCAATTAATAACGGAATCACAGTTAGTTGCAAATGGGCCGTAGTATTAGATAGATGGTATTGTTAATACCATGGTATTGGCCCGTGGTATTGCATGTATGAGTCATATATAAAGGATAGAGACTCCCCGCGAGGAGCATCGTGTCTTATTCTGTAATCGAGCTCTGCTCTATTGGAGGTTGCCCCCTCGAAGAGGCAAGTGAACATTACTCTCTGAATAATAAAATCATTGCTATTCTGTGTTCTGGGTATATTTTCTTTGCATATTCTGTATTTGGGTATCATTTGCAGGTTAAGAGCATAACATGGTGGATTTAAATAAGAAAACCAAGTGTGATGAAGAACTTTGCAAGTAATCCAAAATCAATCTATTCGGCGAAAGGAGTACAAACAACATGTATGTGTTACCTGTTCTTTGTTGTAATGGCTTGTCTTCTCCTTTACCTAGAATCTCATGTTGGATTGTTCACATGTAGTGGGTACTCAGGTCATCATCTACTCATGGAGGCCCATCCTGGTACTGTTCGATTAAGGGGCCAATGATTTGTCGCCGCTACAGTGTGTAACTTGTATCGAGATTAGCAATCTTCGGATCATGGTGTATCCCTAATTTGTTCTGTTTGTTCATAGTGTTGGTCTTTCGTGTGTTCAACATGAGTGCTTCAACATCATTGTTTGTGACTCCAAACTTTAAACAACTTGAAATAATGCATAGTTCATTTTTTTGGATGACTGAGATGCACTCGGTCCTTAAGTCATCATGCGTTCCTAATTTATCAAGATTCATGGTCCACAACTTGTCTGTACATGTACTGTTTGGCATGTTGGTATTGCTACTACTACCACTATTGCTAAAAAAAAATAAAAATAATAAAATAAAAATAAAATAATATAAATAAAATAAATAAATAAATAAAATAATAAAATAAAATAAATAAATAAATAAATAAATAAATAAAAATTGTACAAGTTTCATTATCATTAGTTGGGAGAGGAAGGAGTCCCAACTACTTGTCTGATGAGGTTGGGGTTTACCGTGTAAGATAACACTCCAATGTCTTTTCCAGGAAACAATTGCCAAACACGAGTTTTGCGAAGGCCAATGGTTCGTTCTCACCGTCAAGCTGACTGACATTGTGTTTCATATACGTTTCGGATAACACCTAGATTTGGTTGCATTTTCCCTTGTACGGAAGCCACAGGTGAGACCACTCTATAGAAAAATATCCATTTGGCTTGCTAGATCAGTCTTTGCTGAGTAGCAGACCATATGCTTTTGGTATGTCCACAACAACTATGTTAATGCACTGGTGGACTTGACTATCATGGGATAGTCGGATGATCATGTCTAGTAGTACATCGATGGCTGGTACTGATGTTCTATCGAGTTGGATGATTCTCACAGATGTTTTTCTCCATCGTGCAATGATCTTCTTAGCAATGGAGAGCGACATGAAATTGGTTTCCACGCCAGAATCAACCAAACAGTTGTGGACATTGTAGTTGAAAACTTTGAATGAAAGCAAGAATGGGGGGCAACTTGAGTTCGCTTCTTCCATCCGAAGTGTATTGAGAACAGTGGATAGTGATCCGAGAGGTTTGTTGGTAAAGGTTGCGCTATCTATTTCTATTTGTCCCAATGCGGATAACAGGATATCTAGCTGGCTCTAGACTTTGTCTAACTCAAACAAACTGATGTTTCACTTGAGTTTTCTTCATGTCATCGACTATGTTGTAATCCAGAGGTGGTAGACTCACCGAGGTGCTTGAGGTGGAATGGATGCTCGTGCTGTCTGGCGGATTGTTCTGCAACTTGCTGCCCACATACGTGTTCTTAGCCGTCACTATCTTCCTGGACTTGCTTTGTGTTTGTTGCCTTGAGGCAGTTGGTGGATTGGCCTTATTTATCAAGCGTCTCACTTTCTCTTGCATCTCCTCAAGTGTCAGGGGAGCCCCTTTACTCCTAAGATTGTAGTGATCATTTTTCTTTTGGGGCTGCTTCTCAGTGTTCATCTTCGAGACTACTTGCGAGCATTGATATGCATTCACCACATGCCTAGAACTTGGTGCTTCACCAGGTGCAACCTCTTCGTTATCATCAGTGTCTTCTAGTTTATCCTGTATGTCATCATCCACATCGAGTGTATGAGTACAGACAAAGGTAACAACTCGCTTCCAAACTGAACAAGAGTTCTCAAGATGAAATTCTTCATGGAAGGAATAACACTTAGGATCAGTGCATTGATCGAGTTGGAACATAGGCTTCTGCACAAATTTGGAACCAAACCGACTGTTACTTGATGAGCCAGTTGATGAACTGCTTGGTTGTCTCTGTTTGGGGGATGACTATTTGCGAATGTGTCCATATTCCATTGCTTGAGTTTAGACATTTCTATGGTCAAGTTCTTGACAAGGCGAGTGAGGGTCTCAATGTCAGTGGCTTCCTTGTCTCTGCCTTTGCTCGCCGTTGCTTGGGGCTTTCTACTCGCATCCTTGGAGTCTTTCGTTGATTCATCATCCTTAATGACTCCAATGGTGTGCAAGCCTTTCTCAACAACAATAACCTCTTTGCATCTTTCTAGCAGTGTTGGCTTCGTAACTCACTTGACGAATTGCGCAATGGTGGTTGGCAGTGCAGATGTGTAATAGTCAAGAGTGATGGAGTCATGAGGTTTAGTGTTTGTTGAAAACTTGTTCATGATACACGTAAACCTCTAATTGAAATATTTCACTTTATCGTTTCCCTCCATCTTCAGGCTTCCCAACTCTTTGAGTGGAGTCTTGTCATCAGCAAACTTTTCAAGGAACATACATTTGAAAGAATCCCAGTTCTGTATAGAGTTGGGTGGAAGGTTGTGATACCAAGCAGCTGCCTAGCCATCCAAGGTACATGGAAACAATCTACATGCTACGTTGTCATTATGTACCTCAAGGGTTTGCAGCTGTAGGTAGAAGTTGTCTAAGTGGTCTTCTGCCTTCACCGCACTGTCAGGGTCAAACTTGATGTTCATTCTCTCCACTCGCTTCAGCATCTTGTGCATAACATCTGGGATAGCCAATGGTCCCTGAGTCATCCATGCAAGATTAGGTCAACCATCTCTTCATCCTCTTCATCTTCTTCCTCTCCTTCAGAATTTGATGGTTCTGGATCTGAGTCTATCAGTTCGTCTCTGCCTCCACTTCCTCCGCTACCTTCCCCTCCGCTTCCTATACTGGAGTTTGATCCCAAGACCATAAGAGTGCCTTGTTCGTCTTAAAAGAAGATTGGAGGTTCCTAGTCATCTTCAATAGCTTCTTCCAAACCTTCAAGAGTAGTAAGGAATGCTTCTTCCAGTGATGATACAACAACTCTTGTGGGAGTGGATTTTGGCTTCTTTGATGCGTGTGGAAGATATTGTACTCCTGGGATCAGTCCGACTGCTTTCATGAACTAGCGAGTGATGGGATGGCCGTAGTGAAGGTGTTGATATAAAATCTCTTGTTCTATTCTAGGAGGTGAGGAGTAACCAACTGCTGAGTCGTGAGAGAGGGAGTGCGAGTTACTACCTTGACTAGATGGTTGATGAGTGAGTGTGAGGGGAATTTCAGCCATGTACAACTAGCTACCCTCCTTCTAGTGCCAGAAATGTTGACGGTGCTGGACCCATCGACATTCAGGGGGTCACCCCAGTATGAAGTCCCAACTAGAACTCACATCGTTTGGTGTGGGATTCCCATCCGGTATGATGTTCTGATTGCCATTGTCTTAAGGATTTGCCTCAACTCTTGCTTGTTAGCACAATAGAGTGGTTCACTTTGTCTTCGAGAAGTGAGGTTCACGTGCCTGGTGAGTGTAAGTGTATTTGTGTCAGTGGTTCTTTCACTTTGAGGGGAAAAATGTGACGGTGAGTTCCAGGTTGAAAGGGATCAGTCCCAACTTGGTTAGGAACACACAACACAAAGGACATACACATCTTCCAACAGAGCAATCCACTTAGATGCAGAAATCACAACATACAAAGTAAGATAACACGTATAGCACTTACAGATCAGTACGAGACAAGTGCAACGGTTGTTACAACAAGGTTCATGTGAAAGGTCTATCTGATGTTCGGCAAAGAAGTCGACATGGACGGGACATCATTAACAGCATATACAACACATTTCCATTAATAGATTATGCATTACAACAAATGAATCAGTTCTGATGTAGAACACATGGTTAAAGCAACATGCATTACAAGCGTTAAAGATCAGTCTTACAAAAAATACAATACATGTGTGAAAACGTGCTGGCCTGTTGATATGCTTCTGAATTAAGCGAAAGTTCCAGGACACATTGTTACACCATACAGCACTAACCCCATCAGTGGGGCATTAGAGCCACTACTTACTCCTCAAAGAAAAGATTACACACTCTCTTGGCTATGTGGGAGGAGCTAAGGTGAAAATCCCCTTCATGTACAAATGATGGGGGTATTTATAGCCAAGGGTGAAACTAACCCTTATGGTTGTTCGACTACCCTCATGACCATTCAACTTCCATGACTTTCTGAATTACATGACTCTATGTTCAACAAGTGGGTCTCTTGGAATTCCACATTATATCACATTGATTGACAACAAGCCCATAGTAGAGATGTGGGCAACATGACTCGTGACTTGACTCGACATGTCTTGTCATGACAATGCTGGTACATTCATGATGCTGCTGGAGTGCATGTTGAGCTAGAGTGATGCTGAGTGATGGATGTCTTCATGGTGTACCATAGCTTCACCTCTACATGACAAAGTGTGCAAAGTCTTCAATGGTCCTTGGTTCACTTGATGAAGCTTTAGCATGTTGTTCCTTGCTTTCATGCTGGAGGGCTTGACAGGCTCACTTGTTCGCGAAGGTGCATGTTCGTCGCGTTCGTCTACTTCGCATGCTTCACACGTTCGTTTGTTGGTGAACCTGTCCATCTGCATGTGCTCCCTTCCTTCATCTCACTCGTTATCTTGACATGTTTGTTGGTGTACATGTACCTGTAGTCACTCATGACGAGACGACATCAAATCCAAAACCTCCTAGTCTACCATGAGACATGATCATTCAAATGCAAGTGACCGGGAGAGGCAACAGGGTTGTGATGCAGGATGATGTCTCCGAGCAATTGTTGATGAAAACTATGCAAGATTCACTAAGAGATGGAGACATGCAATCTGAGTCGATAGTGACTGACTGCAAGGTCTGGCTCAACTGGGAGGCAAAATTGCGCAAATTTTGGGAGGGACAGTCCGGGCTACTGGAAGGAAAGGCAGGCATGCTCTGTGCATTTTTTGGAATGAAAAATTAGTAGGGGCTAGACACCCAGATTTGCCCAATTTTCTAGAGGAATGGGCTGGGCTTTGGAAGGGTCAGTAGGCAAGGATTGCATAGTTTTTTCTGGGGAACTGCTCGGGAGACTGGTGGCTAGATTTGTGTAATTCCCAGAGGGAACTGCCAGTTGGTTGTTGGGGTAATTGGCAGCTAGATCTGTGTAGTTCCAAGAGGGAACTGCCATTTGGCTACTGGGCTCACTGGTAACCAGGTCTGTGCAATTCCTAAAGGGAACTTCCAATTGGTTGCTCAGTCACTAGCAACAGAAACTACGTAATTCCTGGAGGGAACAGGGAGTCTGCTGCTAGCTGGGAAAATTGCATTAAGGTTGGGAGGCCAACTTGCTGATCATCTCTACGCAATTTTTGAGCTGTGCTGACTGATGGGCAGCGGGAGGCCTGCTTATGAGCATTGCGCAATTTCTGAGATGAATAACCGGTCGACTGTCCAGGTGGCTAGCATGAGTGTTGATTGAATTGCTTGTGGGCAACACATCTTGAAAGAACTAACTTGGTGCTTCTGTGTTGTTCTAGTTGACAGTTGATTGAGTCGAAAGTAGGGTGATGGTCCAGCAATCAGTGAGGAGTCTGGTCATCAGAACTTCAACAAAAGTGACTAAGTGTGTGAACAATCGAAATATGCATAGGTGATCATACGGACACACACTCGCATGACTTGACGACGAAACAACCAAACCATATGGATACACATGTTCAACATGATTGACCGATGGTGCAAGCGACAAGCGTGACACTCGTGATTGATCGTTCATGATTGAGACGACGCTTACACGATAGTGAATGTGACTCTGTGTGTGAGTGCAATAGATGCTTTCATGGAGAACACATCAAACACATACGAAGCAAAGATTTTGAGCATAACCAGAACATGGTCGTAAGCATGACTTAGACATCAACATGTAGAGACTTGAGTGTAATAAACAAGCAAGGTAAATGTGAAGACTTACACGGGCTCACGGAGTGAACCCAGGTGTGTGCAGTCATCAAGTGAAACTCTTCAAGAGAGCCTCCGAAATTGATGCAGGCCAAAATTTTGGAGGGTGGTTGTAGCCACTACAACACAACCCTTGATGCCCCTTGAGCTTGAGTAAATTACCTTATGGGATTTAGCTCCTCAATTCTATTCAGGCATGACAATTTCTACCATTAATCCTCCCAAAATTTAGCTGAGTTACAATCTCTGATCTCTAAAAAAGTGTGATCCTTGATAATGTCTCGATTCCTTTCTACCAGTTTCCAAAGGGGAGAGCCCAGAGGTAGCATTGAAGCTCTAACTTTGTCCATATTTTACCTCACCAAGATGTATTTCCTATCCCATATATGCTTCCATAGTTCAAAACCCCCTTACAACTAACGCCACAATATTTTTTCTCACATGACTTGATTGAGTGTTTTAGGGTCCTAGAGGACCAAACCCCCTCCCCATTTATGGAGGTAGATCTTATCCCATGAGACTAGTTCCTACTTACGTGAAGTATTCACTCCCTACCATAAGATTTTTAGAGATAAAGAAACATCATCCTTGTATATACCTTTATGGGTAAGAAGGATAGATAATCAGTACACCAGAATGGCTTGCAGGACAAACTTTAGTAGAATGGTCCTTCCCAATATGTTCAACGATCTAAATGTCCGATTCACCAGAATTTTTGTGATTTTTTCTTTGACCTCTTGACAACAACTCTTTCTCAGGGGGTTTAAAACAAGAGGAATTCTTGGTACTTAGCCAGAAGCGAGCCAATCACGAAACCAAGTGTGCAGGCCAAATGGCTTTGTATCAGTTTAGGAGTGTTAAAGAAGTACATGCTAGACTTTAACTTATTGATCAAACATCTCCAAAACATCCTGAAAATCAGAGAGGATGGTGTGCATAGATTGAACCTCTTATAGTGTTAGCTCCCCAAAGAGCATAACATCATCTACTACTGATGATGGGTCACTTGTAAATCTTGACTAAGGCTTCAAATACCTTTCAGATGCCCAGACTGAGACATTGCTTTAATGTACTGACCTAATCTCTCCGTTGCTATGATAAAGAGAAACGGGGAAAGGGGATCTCCATCTTATAGACCCCATGAGGAATAAAATGTATTCATAGGAGAGTGATTAGGAAAAATATAAAATAAAGGGGTGGCCACCAAGGACCTTATTCTAGTGGATCCGAGAGGTTGAGAATCCAAATGCCCCCAACATTTTTTAGAGAAAACCCCAATTCAGTCGCTCGTAAGCCTTAGGCAAGTATATTTTAATCAACATCATCAGCTTCTTGCTTTGCTTCAATGTATGGACAACCTCATGAGCCATCACAATGTCATCCAAGATTTTTCGTCCCTCCACGAATCCCATTTGCTCAAGGCTAATTATAGTTTTTTAGGAGGGGTTGTAATCTTCGAGCAATTACCAATGATATAAATTTTTAGACCACATTTAATAGAGTTTTATGCCTAAACTCACTGGGGTCACTTGAGCTATTGGATTTGGGGATCAAGGTAAGAAAATGTGTGTTTAAACCAGACCATACTTATCAAGACTGCCATGAATCCTCCACTAAAGCATGACTGTCCTTGCTAATAAAATGCCAACAAGATTTAAATAAATATGTTGTAAAGGCGTCTGGTCCTTGCGCTTTGTTTTTGGGCATATGCTTCACCACTTCCTCCACCTCTTCGTATGAGGTTTCTCTGATGAGGGCCTCGTTTGCTCTTGGGTGATGAGATAGGGAATGAAGCTGGCCACACGATTGATGGCTTCATATTGATCTTGATCCCCTTCTGCGAGTAGCTCTTGGTAGAAAGACACCAACTCTGCTTCCATTTCTCTATGCTCAACCATGCGATTTCCATCTCTAGAGGGCAAGGAGAAGATTCGATTATGATGCTTATGCTTGACCATGGCGCAGTGAAATAATTTCACATTGCGCTCCCCCTTTCTTAACCATTGTACGCGAGATTTTTGCTTCCAAAGTACTTCCTCTTGCTTATGCCGCGACAATAAGTCATGAATAATCCTCCCTTCCTCCTTGATGAGAGACATAGATCTACCCTCCACTATAATCTTGCTCTATATCTCTTCTGTCGGGGCTTCCAATTTCTTCTTCTCAATAAGGATATTCTCGAATTCCTCCTTATTTCATGACTTGATTTTAATCTTGAGTTTCTTCAATTCAATAATATTATGATTAATTTAAATTTTTATAGATTAAAAAATGCATATTATTATTATTATTTTTAAAATAATAATTAAAAAATATATTATTTTAAAAAGATACACATTCAAATTCAAAATGATAAAAGATGTATATTTTTTATTTTATTTTTTTAATCCAACTTTTATATGAATAAAGGTTCCCTTACCCTTTATCCCTTGAAATTAGGTTATCATTTTTATTTAGTTTTATAAAAATTTCAATTGATTTCTTCTTTAATATTCCATACAAGTTCCATTTTAAAAATTTGAAAATTCAAGTACATTTTAAATTTTAAAAAAATAATTATAATAATTATAGATTATTATTATTATTTTTAAATATAATTAATAAATAATAATTTAAAAATAAAAAATTATATATTATTATTATTTTTAAATCTAATTAATAAATAATAATTTAAAAAATAAAAATTAAATATTATTATTAATTTTAATTTTAATTTATAAAATTTAGCTATAATATTAACTATCATCATCAATATATTTAATTAACTTCCACATTTGTTTTATTTAATTAAAAAAAATCTACTAAAAGAAAAAGAAAAAAACATAGAACAATGTTTATTAATGTAAAGTAAAACTACATAAATTGTTCACAAAAACCTAACATCGTGGGCATGTATTCATATATTTAAACATGTTACTCTATTGGTCACATATGATTTTTAAATTATTTGAAAATTTGTAAGTTAGTTCAAACTATGTTTATTTTTTATTTTTTTGTAGCACATGATAATATTAAAAAATTTGAAATAATAACTAGGTTTTAATTAAGATGCACCTTAACTTTGGATTTACCAAGCATGGAGAGGGATAAAATCTCTAGAGTGAAAAGAAATTTGATCTTTCTCAGCGCTTGGTAGATTAAGAGTTAAGGTGGATCTAGGCTGGTTGATATTACAACCAAGTATAAAGAAGATGTACAAATGTTTCTTTATTTCCCCTATGTGGTTCATGGTTTTGGACTCCCATAGAATAATTGTACCAAAGAGATCTACATGAAAGGATCACTTCTTGTCAGCTCAACCATAAAGCTTGACCCCGAGAGTAGTGAGAGAATTGAACTCATGACCTCTCAATAGTAGAGGTGCTTTAACAACAGGGACTCGATCAATTGAGCTAACCCTCGAGGCTAGAAGATGTAAACATATTTCACTTTCACTCTTGTCATAAATAAAATATTTGGATGTCCATATCAAGTAACATAATTTTATATTAACTTTAGGGGGAGATAAAGTAATTAAAAGTAAAGAAACTTCTATTTTCACTTTCCAATGTGAGGAAGATGTTCTCATACTTTTTAAAAATATTTCAATATAAAACTTAAATAATTTATTCAAAAATCCATATTAACTAATATATTTAAATCTTAGGGGGAGGCAAGAGTGGGAGGGGTCATATACAATCCCAAACCAAAGACAATGACAATATTCACTTATGGCCTAGGATGTAAACAAATAATCAAGTAGAAGCATTGAAATTATGGCAAGGGATTGAGAATAGCTATGACCAAAGGAATTCACTAACTCATTAACTTTGGAGATTCCATTGTTACAGGCTATTTTTTTTTCACTTAGTCAAAAGGCCCAAAAAATCAGATCTCTCGTCATCCGTTACACTTTGCATCAATCCCCTACAAGGCCAAAAGCAAATATGTTTCCAAAGGTTATAAGAATCATAGATTACATTGGCTCAAAAAACTAACTTAAGACTCCAACACACTTAGAAAATCTACGATGGCGCATGTTGCATACATGCAACTTCTGCTAGTTAGTCCAGGTTTCCTTTACTACAAGTGTGATGACACCTGGAAATGAGGAAAAATAAAATAGAATTTCAAAGCTTCCTTCTCTAGAATCTTCGTAAGCTAATTCATCCATTTTCTATTGAATATGATCCTGAATTCCTACTAATGAGGCTTTACCCCTTATCTCATGGAACTTACCTAGTTTCAAAGTGGATATAATGCTAGTATGGTGGATCTAAAACTTCCTCATTTTACCTATAAAATAAATACTTGTTATAGAGTCTAGGTTGGCTTTCACAGACTCTAATTATGCCCTTATGCTGTCAGTTTGAGCTTGGACGTCCATAATCCATCCTTATGCATTAGTGAGATTGAAGGCTTTATTATTGTGGCAAATAAAGGACGAGAAGACTGGGAGATATTTGCAACATCAAGGCCTCAATAAGGGTTGTAATCTTTCTTTTTTTATCATTAATACAAAGTGCATTGTTTTTCCCATACATCATGTATTTGATTATACATATGTATAACAAGGTTCCTTGATCTCTTATTTAGAGATATTTGAATATATCATGCTGTATATATCAATCTCTTTTCTTGTCTTGGCTAATTTGGAGGCTCTATTTTCAGGAGTTACTACTGGAGTAGAAGTGAGTGAGAAGAGAAGAAGAAAGCTTGCACTGAACACTAAGTAGGTCCTTTTCTTATATTTCAAATATCTCTAGGAAAGATAATATAGTTTGTTTGGTTGTTTCTAGGTTAAACCATTGAACCTAGGGAGATCGCTTATGTCTACAGAAGGGATTTATTCAGAAAACAACTTGGCAACTCCACTGGGACACTGTTGTCCTTTGGTGGTTTTCTTTGCCATGGCCTTTTAAAGACCTCTATAGTTGACCTTTTTTTGTCTTGTTCACACTATGATTTGACTTCAGAAAACTAAATTTCATGCTTGATTAGGGTTTTTTCCTCTCTTTTTGTGTGAATCGGTCCCATTGCACTTTCCCGTATGGGAAAGTGTGCTACCATGCAAAATTTCAGTTAAGTAAGTGTGACCAATCGCATTGGTTCTTATAGATTACTTGTGTTGATTCCTGGAAAATGTTAAAAATGATGCTTCCCTGTCTTGCTTTGTAATTTTTCTTGTTTCTATGGTTTTCTGAGTCTCTGGTTTGTCTTATTTTTTGTAAAGTCAACAATTTGTGTGAAATTTGAGTTTGATTGCCCTTTGATAGGAAATTGCTTTTTTTCTTGTCCACTAGAGCTTTTTACATATGGCTTGATTACGAATTCAATAGTTATAATATTTAAATGATCAAATTACTTTTGTTTCAGTAATCTAGTCATAGTTTCAATTCTCTTTACAGAGGAAAACAAAAAAGAAAAAGAAAAGTTTGATTCTCTTGTGCATTAGGGCTTTGAAATTGTGAAATTAGAATAGTGTTTTTGAAGGTCTTCTTTGGAAGGCTTGTTCTCTGCATTGTTGAATTGAAGTCTCTTCCTTTCCTCTAGTTAGATCTTCGTCAAATTGAAAAGAGTTCTCTCATATTAGTTGCATTTGAAGAATTCAGGTGAGTGTTTCACTTTTACAGTCAAACAAAAACCTTAATCAAGAGAAACATTTAAAATTTACCATTGAATCTAAGGAGCATTTGAAACCGTAAAAACACATTTAGTTGGTCTAGGCTAGAAGACGTGTTATTACATCTCTAAACGTAAGAGTTATCGTTAACCATCTGCGTTACATTTCGGGGATGGTCAGTTTTCCATGTACTTCAAAGTATATAAGATCATTCTTTCACATACCTTTGGGTATATAAGAAGGAACTCCACATATGACAAGTATATAGAAACACTCCCATCGTATGGTTACGCATTAAACAACACTACGACAGATGATGCTTCCACGTACCCTCCGATATATATTGGAAGTCCCCATTAGGTTGTAAACCAAGCCTAGGTAACAAGGTCAGTCGCTTTGTCAACTATGATATACCAAACACAACATTCAGGGAGATTTTCCTACACATACCTAACGATATATTGCAATTCATAGTGACCTGGTAATCCTTTTATGCTTATTTACCCCTTTCTTTTATTTATTTTACTATTCAATTAATTAATTAACCATGGAAGACCATTATTGTTGTTTACGTAGAATGCAAGGTTTACCCCCAGAGGTAACACCCAGTAAATACACAATTAGTAAACATAAGAAATCTCAATCTACCACATCTAGTACATCAGAAGCTACTCCATTTGAATCTACATTAGAAATTACCTAGCCTGGATCATCACTTCCTGATGTTATCAAACTCGAAGTTACATCTTTTGAAGCTAGTGAGTTAGAGTCTAAGGTAGTCGAAACTAATCAACCAGAAGTTGTTGAAACCCACGAAGTTGTATTTGAAACAACTGACCTTGAAGTTGTAGAACCTAAAATTGTGGAGTCGAAAACCTTGGAACCTAAAGTAATTCAACCAAAAGAATCATGAGTTACTGAGAAAATTACTTCAAAAACTTATCTTTCTACCCCTGTTTAAGGGAAAACTAGTGTCCATTCAGAGCTGCTAGTCCCACTAAGATGGGTAGCTATCTTAGAAGCAAACAATTCAAAGTTACTTGTGTTTTCCTTTATGAGAGATAGATGAGAGAGAAGCAGAGAGTACCAACCTCATTCTTTCGCTTGGCTCGTTTCTTGTTTCCTCTCTCCTTTGATAGAGATTTTGCTACTCTTTTCTCACTTGTCCCGCTTCAAAGAACACATGTAGTGTCAAAGCAGCAAGATACCGTCAAAGCATAGAGATCTATAACCATAAACAATATAGGATCCGATGTACATTAACCATACACATGCATAAACAAATACAAGATTTAGAGATACACAAGCATATGGAGGAAAACTCAAATAACTTTATTGATAGAAGTAGTAGAAGAGAGGATTACAACCCAACTGTCTAATCTAGTGCCATTCCCAGCATGAAAGCCCTCTTCACCTCATGAAAAGTCTAGATCACCCAACCATACAATGCTTTACAGAGAAACCAACAACACTTCCTTACAAAATACAAAATTCCAGCCTCTGGATCTCTAGGATGAGGATCCATATATAGATATTTGCAGGGGGTGAGTCAGCTTCTGGGATTTTGATTAGTGTCATTTCTTTGATAGTTCTTGGTTCTACTTGTAGATTTCATGATCTCTTACTCATCCCTGGGCGAATTCAAAGAGGCAAGTGTCAAAGTCAAATGAGCAGTTTCTAGAAGATTCTCTGGGTTTCCACCTAGCAAACTGCCTCTACCATTTGTCTGCTCTCACTCATCACACCCTGTAGAAGGGATTTTTAGTATGCATCGCACCCTCTGTGTGTAACAGGTGAGATGTATCGCACCCTCAGCATGGAGCACTCTGTATGGTCCAGTTTTGACTAGTTCTGAGCAGTTTTTCAAGGAGAACTTCTGGGAAATGATGTAATCAGTTGACCTTGTTCCTTTAGGGTATGAAACAACACTTTAGGGTTTAGAAGCCCTTGGTTTATGGACATATGTGATTGGGGTTGCAATGCCCAATATGTCTATAACAATGCCCCCTAAAGCATGAGGTCGTAAATCTTCTGATGTCGAGTGAAATGCTTTATCATGAGGATCTGAGGTTTTTCAAACTGGAAGGTGACCTGTAATAAGATATAATACAATACATTATCTTCAAAATATTTTCATGATCTAGTTGAGGCGGGCATTCCCATGCTTAGCTTTATATATTCATTTTCATGTACATAGGACAAACAATCGTCTATGTGGCAGACTGATGATTTTGGTAGAGCCATCATCCCTTAGCTTAGATGATTATCTATGTAGCTATGGAGTACATTTGATGTCTTTATTTTCCTGAATATATCGCGGCCCGGATGGATGAAACTAGATCCGCGGTCTTCAAACTCGTTCAATCTTCACTCGAAGTACAAGTCGATCCATGTGAAAAGATGTTCTGATGTCGAACATGGAAAGACATTGCCTGATTACCAACCAATGATGAAAGTTGTTAACAGGCACAAGAGAAATCACCGATAATGATAATGACCCTCAAGGTACTGTAGTACAATTCACGTGGTGTGAATAGATGAGTCAATGTTGAACACCACGCAAAATCTTTCGGTCAAAGGGCATTGATTTAAACCTGTCGCCGGAAGTGAGAAACTTGCCATTGCGGCATGCAAGCTTCAAAGTACTGAAAGGGTTGTTCCTAGGTCAACTTCTTAGATAATGAGTTGACATCAACAAGAAGTGACCCATCATAGGAGGGCCTTAATGAATCCCACATCTACGACATGAAACGAAGCAAATGATTTTGTGGAGGTGAAAACGATCTGATGATACAAGGTTCATGGTGGCGATCATGAAAAATGGAGCGTGAAGGTATTGCAGCAGATGAGGCATTAGCTGGGTTGGTGAATTTTCTGAGCGACTTCTCTTGAACATATCGGCGACACTGAAATGGATTGGTAGCATTAACCCCAAAAATGGATGGTACGGAGGACCAATGGTGATATGATCGGTGAACAGAATAACCCAACCCGACTCAATCATGGTGATGGAGTGAAAGTGTCATGTTCAAGAGCGACCTGCTACCAATAAAGTTCTTGAAGTTTTCTTCCCAATTTTTCTCCAGTCATTGCTGACCAGTACCTCTTTATTTTTGTCAAGCTTGAAGAGGATAACATATGCTTGTTCTATAATTTTCCCTTCGGGCAAACCTGTCGCTATGTTTTAGCGAGCCTAGCGATAGTGAAAATCGCTCTTGTCCGTATGGACAACTTTTTCGCTATTGTTTTAACGAGTTTAATGACAAAGATAACTCGGTCCTTTTCAATTTTAAAGAGTCTAAAAAGAGATGGAAAGGAAACTCCAATAGTCCTTTTTCGTAGTATAATCCCTTAAGTCTGAAAAAGTATAAAATAATACGAAAGGGATGACTTTTCCAGTCACTTTAGCGAGCTGAAAAAGACAAGCATTCGATCTTTTTGTGTAATGATCTCTCAGGTCCAAAAAGATTAAAATCTAGAGTAGGGATGGCACTTCCAATCACTTTAATGAGCTGGAGAGGCCAATTGCTCAGCAATCTTTTCATATTTTGCGAGTCTAAAAAGATCTTAAAGGAAACTCGTTACTTCCAAACACTTTAACGAGCTAGAATGCTCGACAATCTTTTCATATTTAACGAGTCTGAAAAGGGTTTAAAGAATTGTTATTTCCAAACACTTTAATGATCTGGAATGCTTGACAATCTTTTCATGTTTAACGAGTCTGAAAAGGGTTTAAAGAAGACTCTTTTTTAGGAACGAGTGATATTTTCAGGTAGCAGCTGGTTCTAGGTAAACTTTTCAATCACGACAGTGTAAAGAAGGTGGCTAATAGAATCACTCATCGCAGCTGTTCCTCAAAAGGGTAAACAATCAAGTGGAGGCATATGACCGTCTAAAAAGTGGAGGTGATGGTAAGAACATGACCAAGGATCAAAAGCTGATAGCAATGTGATCACAAAGGTTATTTACCGAAGGTGGCTTCATTTTTTAATGAGCTTGAACTCTGGGGAAACATATGCTAATTGCTAGGTTTATTTTTTAATGAGCTTGAACTTCGCGTAAACTTGCTCGTGCCAGTCGTATAATAAGGATGTCTCTCATTGGTAGGTTCATTTTTTAGGGAGCTTGCCCCATGTGAAACTTTGCTCTGATCCTTTTGTATGCAAGCTAGGAACGACCACCTACTGTCCTAAGGATTAAATAACTACTGCGATGAGGTAGGATAGTTTCTCGACGGGAAACATTTCCTTTACTTTGCCAGTGTCGTCAGCCCTTGCAAAGGTGAATGGTTGATCAGACCAATCACCTAACTTAAGTAGTTGAAGTTAGTAAAAAATATGGGGTTAGAGTTACATTGGTCACTTTTCACTTGCGTAAAAAAGGTTTGCATGCTCCCAGGTATAAAGAGAAGTAGGGTTTCTAGGTTACCATACGAAAGTTCTTGCATTAAAGCAAGATTGTTTCATCCGCGTAGCAGCCAAAACACTTCCTTGGCTTTTTCCATCGAAACAGACAAAGGTGAATGGTGGGAGCTTCCAATCACATAACGTTTGACGAGGGAATCTTATTCCAGACTGATCCCATTTTCCTAAGCGGATGGGTGTGTCAGACTAGTCATATATCCTACATGGAAACCTATCTTTTACCTAGGTTTTCCTACTGAAGCAGGCCAGGGCGCGTGCCCCCTGGGTTTCGTCACATTCACCGAATCACTAGCAATCATCAGGTGGATGGATTGGAGGTTGATGAGACATTCCTTGTGCAAAAAGACTAGTTAGGGATGGCATTTGACTAGTAGCCATGTTTGAACCAGGGAATGAAAGCTGGTCAACGAGTTGGACCATTCTGCCTTCATATGGGAAACACATCACTCGAAAGAGTGAGGAAATAATAGCTCCCATGCTATAAATGTAGTCACGCCCAAGGATTAGACTGTAATATAAAGGCCCTTAGACTACCATCATGTTTAGATGAATGGTTTTCCTTCTCAAAGTTATAGGCAAATTTGGAAGGATCCCCAACGGTTGACTGGTTCCTTTATTGAAGCCTGACAGATTTCGAATCTTAAGCAGAAGCGATGGCGAACCAAGCACTTTCCAAGCGGTTGAGGAAAGGATACTCACAGAAGCCCCTTCATTTGTGATAGTGCTAGCCATGATCATTCTGTAAGCTTGTACTATGATCTAGAATGGCACATTAGATGATAGGCGAGGTCTCGCTAGTAGATTCCAATCAAAGGAAATGACTAGATTGTTTGGAGGAGGGACCGAATAAACGGCTGGATGAATCTCTTGAACTGAGGAACTTCCTTCTTGCGGTAAAGGAATGGGTAGATTGCCCCATGTTCATCAGATTCTGTGTTAACAAAAAGAATTTGAACGATGTCATTCTCATTCTCTTTGGAGACTGTATCATCTGAAGGAGAACCTTCTGAAGGCAATACTGGGTCGAATGCCATCTCGACTTGTTGGCTTTGGTATGGTGTGGACTCAGAGGGTTTATCTTCAATGATAGGCATTTTGACTGACAACAGAGGCGTGTCAGTCGGATTTTCAACTAGCGATGGACTTGGCAAGAGTTTGTTGTATCCAGGAGGAAGTCACTGTAGTGAAGCAGGATGGTTATCCAAGACTCTTTTAGCTTTGTCCAGGAAAGGACAACGGTGGAGGGCATGATCACCTTCACATAGCCTACAAGGAAATTTAGATCTTCCTTTCTATCCATTGACTTCGTTTTCGCTAGTTGATGGTGTACTCTCAACATGATCGACAGAGGTTGAAGACACCGGATTGTGCAAATGGGGAGACCAGTCCCTTAAGATTCGTGGGATGCAAGGACAATCTTGATGATAGTGGTCCCCTTTGCAAATGACACATGGAGATTTAGATTTGGATGGTGCAGTGTGTGGATTTTTTCCAGACGATGTATGATTCCCCCTTTCGTCGTTGGCTTCTACTTCTTCTTCTCAATAACTTGGTTTTTAGTGTTACTAGCTTCACCAAGCGAAGAGGAAGAAGGAGAGGGAGAAACAAATGAAGTAAAAGGTGGGGGGACAACTCTAGTATCATCTGGTTGCTGATTTGATTGCTCAGGAATACGGTGTTTTGAACGACAGAGGTCGAGAAAAGCCATACTGGCAGGGCAATTGTCAATCCTGGAAGGGACAATGTAGCCATGTAAGGGGCACCAATATCTTCCCAAGAAGAGAAAGGACTAGGATTCCCCCCAAGGGGAAATCCTTGATTGGTGTACTCCATTTTCTCAACCTAATACCAATGAGGAAACAATGATGTTATTCCGATTAAAATAAATTTTATGATGCTTTGACACAACTTGCTTTTTCAAATTTTAAGAGTTGAGAAAAAGCTACAGATGACTCTAGTCACCTTCGATTTTTAATGATCCTGAAGTGACAAGTGCTCAGATGGATCTTTTATTTTAAGGAATCTGAAAAGGAACGAAAGTGACTACTTTGGAAATCTAGACAGAGGGATTACCAAACCAATCGCAAAACTGCAATATACTTTTAGATACAACAGTCAATCTTCCTGAATGCTGTGTTCAGTGCATTGTGATTGATAGGGCGACAGACACGGATTCCTAAGGATAAAGGATATAGCCTATTGTGGTCTCCCAATATATACTCGACGGTATGTGGGAGCAGAAGTCCATACTGGCACTTGTCATATCAAAGAGGAGGAATCACCCAACCTACGATGAAAACGATAGTTACCAGGCTTTACGACGCCAGAATATATCTCTAGCCTAGACTTTTAGATGTTGTGCGTTAAGTTCCAAAGTGTTTTTATGTTCATTGAGGTTTATTTTACAGTTGATCTTTCTTAAGAAGTTTGCCTTTCAAGGTTCACCGCGTGATGTAGATATAAAATTCCTAAATATGCAATCTAAGATGATAAACAGTCGTTTATTTCTTTTTAGCAATGAAAATCCTAGCTACTAAGGAAAGAAGAGTAAAATTCTTTCAACATAGAGCAGAGAGCACACACTAAATGCGCTTTTCCTAAATTGATTTCCACAAGCAGTCTAAATTCAAAGGCACATGCATGTATTTGTTTTTCCATTTCCTTAATGTGAGAATGACAAAAAGAAAACTAAGTACATATCTGAATTACTTTTCTTCAAAGCGACACTATAGCAATTTCTTTTCAAAAAACGAAAGGAAGACTAAGACGACACTTTCAATTTCGAAAGGAAAACTATTTTCAACACTTCAAAGAATTGATAAATCAAATCAAATAAAATGGCAAAAGTGTAATTGAGTATCTAAAAGAGAAAGACTTTACGACACTCTTTTTATTGACTGAAAACAACAGTTACGACACTTTCAAATCAAAAGATGACAGTTCGATTAAGCTACTTTTTGCAAAGGAGGACTGTAAATGATGAAAAATACATAAAAAAAACATTCACAATTCCTTATCAATGGAGGCTGAAAAATGTAAAGGAAGAAGGTTTCAATAGTGATATACTGATCATAGACAACAAAACTATTGAATAGAACTGAAAACAATGAAGAAAAAACCAAAATCTGGAGGCAGAAACAGTCTCACTCAATCATCACACCTGTCCTTAAGGGAAACAGGGATGCATCTCACCTACAGCACACGAGAGGTGCGATGCATACAAACTTCCAATAAGAGACAGTGCGATGATCCAGGGATGACACTAAGCTCGGTTTTTACTCACAATTTGCAGCTAACTTCAAGGGTTTAGGCTGAGCTTATGATAGGCAGTAAATACAAAGTATAGGGGCTGATATAATGAGGTTATTGAACTACCACCAGGGCTCTTAGGATGTTTGTAAGTCATATTTTCAGTTCATAAACCAACCCAGAGATTGACTAAAGCAGTGTTGATCTACTTTGCAGTTGCATAGCAAAAGTAGTTTGAAGGCTAGCTAGCTTAACTTCAGGCTCCGTCTATATTTTATAAAGAAAACAATAGTAACAAACAAACAAACTATTTTCTCCCTAGTGGATTCGCCATTTTGTTTCAGGGAAAACTAGTGTCCATTCAGAGCTACTAGTCCCACTAAGACGGGTAACTATCTTAGAAACAAAGAATTCAAAGTTATTTTTGTTTTCCTTTATGAGAGATAGATGAGACAGAAGTAGAGAGTACCAACCTCAGTATTTCGCTTGGCTCCTTGCTTGTTTCCTCTCTCCTTTGATAGAGATTTTGCCACTCTTTTCTCACTTGTCCCACTTCAAAGAAAACCTGTAGATTCAAATCAACAAGATACCGTCAAAGCATAGAGATCTATAACCATAAGCAATATAGGACCAAATGTACATTAACCATAGACGTGCATAAACAAATACAAGATTCAGAGATATACAAGCATATGGAGGAAAACTCAAATAGCTTTATTGATAGAAGTAGTAGAAGAGAGGATTACAACCCAACTGTCTAATCCAACGCCATCCTCCCAGCATGAAAGCCCTCTTCACCTCATGAAAAGACTAGATCACCCAATAATACAATGCTTCACAGAGAAACCAACAACACTTCCTTACAAAATACAAAATTCCAGCCTCTAGATCTCTAGGATGAGGGGTCCATATATAGATGTTTGCAGGGGGTGAGTCAGTTTCTGGGATTTTGATTAGTGTCATTTCTCTGATAGTTCTTGGTTCCACTTGGAGATTTCATGATCTCTTACTCATCCTTGGGCGAATTCAGAGAGGCAAGTGTCAAATGAGCAGTTTCTAGAAGATTCTCTGGGTTTCCACCTGCAAACTGCCTCTGCCATTTGTCTGCTCTCGCTCATCGCACCCTACAAAAGGGATTTTCAGTATGCATCGCACCCTCTATGTGTAACAGGTGAGATGTATCACAACCTCAGCATGGAGCAGTCTGTATGGTCCAGTTTTGACTAGTTCTGAGCAGTTTTTCGGGGAGAACTTATGGGAAATGATGTAATCAGTTGACCTTGTTCCTTTAGGGTATGAAACAACAGTTTTAGGGGTTTAGAAACCCTTGGTTTATGGACATATGTGATTGGGGTTGTAATGCCCAAATATGTCTATAACAACCCCTCTGCCTTCATCTCATCTGCCACTTCCATCTTTGGCTAGTGAAACAAAAGTACTTCCACCTGATTTATTGAGTATAGAGGACGTTACTTAAGAATATGTAATGAACAAAGCTCGTATACTCAGAAGTTAAATACTCTATAAGACATAGAATATGAAGATCTCCCTTGAATATACAAGAATAAATATTAATATGTATGAATGAGAATGATGGTACAAATGATAGTGAGGGCCTACTTATATACCCTAGGTAGGTGTCCCTTTATGAATGGTCATGTCCTTAGGGACACACCTCTTCATTAACTAATTACTAATTAATCATTATTTATGACTATTATTGTTTTACATTATTTGTGTTATTATATATATATTTTTATTCATAACAGATACCACTGTAATGAACAAAGTTCGTCTACTCAGAGGAATGCTTTGATACCAATGTAATAAACAAAGTTCATACACTTAGAAGTTAAATACTCTAGAAGACTTGGAATATGAATATATCCATTGAAGATACAAGAATATATATTAATATATATGAATGACAATGATGTTACAAATGAGAGTGAGGGCGTGCTCATATACCCTAAGCAAGTGTCCCTTTATGAACGGTCAAGTCATTAGGGAGATACCTCTTCATTAACTAATTACTAATTAATCATTATTTATGATTATGATTATTTTACATTATTTGTATTATTTTATATATATATTTGTTCATAACATAATATTCTCCTAGTCATCAATCTCCTTTTCAAATACCTTTTTCGTCAGGATTTTCCTCCTTTGTATCAAGATTTTTCTAGTTATACACCTCATACTTGATTATGGTAGAGTACTCAGTATAATTCTCCATTATGTCAGCATCCTTTGTATAGTTATTTCCTGAATTATCTTCATCAAATTCATGCACACAATCATCTAAAAAATCCAACCATGACAGAGTCAACGGAAACCACCCAACCTGTGTTCATCATTATGAGTGAATCAACTGAAGTTGCGTCGACTTCTATCTTCACGACCTCACCAAAAACTTATCTTTAGGGTGGTCCATTAGTACCACCTGGATATCACTCGTTGTCAGGAACCTTTTCCAAAGTGTCATGTAGTCATTAGACTTCTCAACTACCTTCATTATCTGGAATACCATCTGGTTCGTCTTTATCGAGCACCCCACAACCTGTTCAACCTATTGGACCTCAAAATCATTTGGATCAGAAATATGGTTTATTTCTTAGTGGAGTAGGACACCCAGAATAATTTATTCCATCTTACCCTTGATATCCTCCCATTGGGGGGCAATCTGTTGCTGGTATGTTCCCATTTATTGAGAAAATATTACAAGTCGGTGCTTTGACTGTTATGTGTCCTCTTTCTACTATTGCCTTATTTCCAAGAATGGATAACACTCCTTGAAATGTTTCCCTTGTTGTTTACGGTAAAAGTAGTTAGGTTTTAACTCAAGCTCCTACTAATCAATCTATCCAGGTTATAGCTTAAGTACAAACCATCCAACCTATCCAGGCTATACCTCAAGTACAAACCAGTCAACTAATTCAGGCCATACCTCGAGTACAAACAAGGCAGCTAGTATAAGGGTTACCTCAAATCCCATCTCTCCAACTTGTTCGGGGTATGCCATAAACCCCATCTAGTCAACTTGGTTAGACTACGCCTAAGGTACAAGTTAGTAAATATGTTCAAGGCATACTGTAGATTCCATCTAGACAACCATTTCAAGGTATACTACACGTCCTCATTAGACAATAGATAACTATACCATAGGCACCTCATCAAGGTCAATACATCTAAGGCCCACCTCTTCCACCTTATCAAGGTCTTCCTAGAACATGGTAGCCTAGTCTGAGCTATCCTAGTTTACCAAGGTGGAATGCAAATTCCAATGGCCCAACCCATTCCACCTTACCTAGGATATCCTCCACTAGTAGTTAATATTTATCCACAAGGTTACCAACCCCCTGAATCAGACTTCAATAGGCAATTGTCATTTATTGGAACATTAGATTTACCAGACCTCTCTTGGCTTACCAATGATCGGATCTATCATCCTCCCTAGTGGTCAACTATTCTAGTTAAATTGTTGAGCGATATTTCCAAATTCAACTACAATCCTAGGGAATACCCATCAAACCATGTTATGACTTATCATTTATGGTTTTATTCAAACTCCTGAAATGATGATTCAATTCATTCGCATCTTTTCCAACAAACTCTTACAGGTCCCATAACAAAATGGTATGTCGAATTACCGAGATATTCATTTATAACTTCAACGCATTGGAAACAACACTTCTGACCCATTTTCAATTACCAATCTATTATGAAGTTGATACAGAGCTTTTGAAATCTCTAAAATAATTTTGCCCTACTCATATATTTGATCATATATATGAGTGGAGACATCGTCATCGTCTCGCCAAAGCCTATATCCCAGATTAGTTATTAGCAGAATTGTTTGTTAAATCAATGGTACCTTATATAACTGAGGATGTTTCCAAGGGATGAGTCGTTACCGAGGAAAATGTTATTTCTCATGCCCAATATTTAGACCTAGTTTATACCCAATTGGGCATGCTCTACTAGAAAATACCTAACGCCCCGCGACCATCTCACATTGTTCCACGAACTCCTTTGATGAAATCACATGTTGTTGATGGATTGATTGGTTCCATTGGTCAATAATCAATGAATAAGCCCTTTGATCAATCCAATTTGAAGCCTAATCCCATGACCTCTTAAAGCCCCTCTCCTCCCACGCCTATGAATACTTCAAACATTAACATTGTTCAAGCTACTAAAAGAAAATCTCAGCAACTAGGAAGAAAAAATAAGGGTAAATGCAAAGATAAAAAGGAAACCCCTCCAGAGGACAAAGAAAAAAGTTAGTCTCCTAATGAGAAATGTAAACCACATTATCCTTGTCTCATTTGCAATGAGGATAATTTTACCAAGAAAATACATAAATCAATCAATTCTTACAGGTTGTGTCTACTACACCTATTGTGTTGATAGATCCTTTCCTGCATGAAGAGACAAAAATGGTTGCACAAGGTTTGTCCTCCTCTTCCAAAATTCTTCCAACATACTAATGTGTCAGGAAGGTGACTTGGTGGCTACTTGGAATAAGGAATATGGTTACTCGAATCCTCCAAATGGAAATGCTACTAAACAACCTTCAACTTCTACTCCACCTAGTTCTAGTCCTCTACAGATTGAGAGACCAACCGCTGAAATGATAAGTAAATCTAATCCTAAAGGATTTATTCGTAAGTCATTGTTTAATCCTCATTCTAGAGCTACCCAAAACTACAACATAGTTGAAGATCTAGCCCAAGCTCCTTCGGCTATGTTGACCCTTGAAGTCTTGCAAAATTTTCCTGCACAAAAGAAATCGTTATTAGCATCAATTGGAGGGGTGGATCCTTTATAAGGCCTAATTGCTTTTAATTTAGAAAACCATACGACCCGACTTTCATCAACTTTCTTTCATGATTCAAGTTGTTGTTAGAGGAAATAATGTGTTATGAACAATAGTGAACGAAGGTCCCTCCACTTCTATCATGTCATTATCATGTTGGAAAGCCTTGGGCTCTCCACATATCAATCAGTCCTAAATGATCCTTTAAGCATTTCACAGGAGAGGATCAAGCCTTATGGAATCCTTAACTCTTTACACGTTCAGTAGAGGTAGAAGTTGTCGATGGACCATTAGACTATAACCTCTTACTAGGCTGTAACTAAACTTAAGCTATGGAAATTGTGCCATCATCATATTTTCAAATGATCCTCTTAACTCATCAAGGAAAGATCACGACTGTTGACCAGCTTTCCTTTTATGCTACTGATTCCTAGGCCAATGGAAATATTCCACTTGTTGATAAGACATCACTTCCTTACAATAACGTTGGGGTAGGGTTAATAAAAGATTCATCTTTAATGGGAAATTTTGCGTTTTCGCCTCCTGGCGCTTCAACTACTGTCACACCAATCAAGATGATAATGTATAATATTGTTCCATCTCAAAAAAAATATGATCCATGGATAGTACTTGATAACTCTAATATCAAGTCTTTTGGTGACTGCATGCCGCTCAGTCCTATTGAATTATCTATGAAGCTATTCACCTAGCATGCTCGACAATTGCTCAAATAAATAACCTAGTGAACATGCATAACAAACATTCTTAGGGCTCAGGATTATTTTTAGTGTCATGTTCTAACCCTTTCAACGATGTATTTCCTACTAAAGAGAGCATCATGGAAATCATGTCATTAGATAAGAAATTATGGGATGATAACCATCATCGTTCTTCCTTTTTACCTAAGCTAGAAATCCTTGAGAATAATTTCAATGACTTATTTTCACCTGATATTACCGAGCATCCCCAGAATATGATTTCCATATATGAAGTCATTTATGAAAAGAATTTGGGGAATATCAAGAAAACCAATCCAATTGACATCTTAGTGAAGCCTGGAATTGTTGAAAATGTTCACATAGGAGCCTCTTGTTATCCTGGTGCGATTCAAAATTATAAGGCCCTATTTCAAGAATTTTGTGATATCTTCACTTAGACCTATGAAGAGATGACAAGCATTGACCTGAAAATTGTGGTACATGAAATGAAGACGTATCTGGATGAAAAAATAGTTAGACAATGATTATGCCCATTACACCCAAGGGTAGTTGCCGTAATCAAAGCAAAAGTTGAAAAACTTCTACGAGTTGGTTTTATATATCTTGTTCCATTAACTGATTGGGTTTTGAATATTTCCTTAGTGATGAAGAAACACGGTACCATTCGAGTGTGTGTTGGTTATAGGGATATTAATTGAGCTTGTCCTAAGGACAATTAGCCAACTCCCTTTATTGACTAGATTATTAACGATTGTGTTGGAAGTGAAATATTCTCATTTATGGGTCGATTTTTTTTGCTACAATCAAATAGATATACTCCCTTCTGACCAACATAAAACCATGTTCATTTGTCCACGGGGCACATTTTCTTATCGAAAACTCCCCTTTAGACTCAAGAATGCAGGGACAACTTTTCAACAAGCCATGAATTACGCTTTCCATGATATTAGGCACATCATGCAACCATATATTGACAATATTCCTTCCCATTCGAAACATCGTCAAGATCACCTTGTGCATCTTAGAGTGACTTTCTTGTGATGTCGACATTACAAAATACGTTTGAATCCACACAAATGTGTATTTTATGTGAAATTTGGTCGAATCCTAAGCTTCATTGTGTCTAATCATGGGATCCACATCGATCCATTGTGTTAGAGCCTAGATTTACCTCAGGCTGAAAAGGTAAGCTTCTAGGTCCACATCAAACCACGCTCAGCCTGGTAGCTAGCCCTACCAGGTCAGGAGAGGGCTCTCTCTGGGTCAATCTTAGCTAATTATGGTCACTAAGGGCTTGATTGATTGATTTAACTACTGGATTTAGGCTAGGTAAACATGTAAAAGAGTTTGTTTGATAAAATGATGTTTTGTGGGCTCTAAGGGAAAGGCAGATTTTGGGTGCAGGGAATGAGGCACAGTCTTGCGGGGATTTCGATGGGGCAAGGTAGGAAACTGTATTTGGAAATATAAATCAAGTGAGGTGGATGGATCAAACTGAGGAGGAGTTGAAGAGGGCAAGGGAAGCCATGGATCCTCTCCAAACAGTGGAAAACATTAAAAGACTAAATAAAACTTCAAGTAGAGCACTGCACTTCTCAATGTATTCTACTTACACTCTTGTTTGTTTAGCTAAGAAGAAGTAAAGAGAAATGATACATATAAAACATGAATAAATTCACAAAGACATAAGAAATCACTGTACCAAAACAAATGCCACAGGGATCCCAAAGAATGCTGCAAATCCTGGTCTCAATTCCTTAGCCAAAACAATGATGTGAGTGTACAATGAAGCTCAAGGCTTTATCAAGAGTCCAACCATGCTAATGACTGAAAAACAACATGATATAGACAAACATAGCTCATCCTTGCCTCTAGGGGTCGAGCTCACATGTTTAGGATCTGATCCAACTGATCCTAAACTGAGAAACTAGGCAACATAACAGCATGCCTCTAGAAACAAGGAAACTGATTCATTCAGTTTCAAACAACCTCTAAATTGATGAATCTACCTTTACAAGTAAAAATATAACATATTTACATCATGATCCATCAATTTTCATCAAATTACATCATAAATTTGCCATTAGGAAAGTGAAAAAGTCAAACTAGGCAAAGCTAGGCGAAAAACAGAGCAAAACTTGCTCAAATTGGCAATTTTTCCTCTATGCGTTGTGCCTGTTTGGACCCACTTTTGGAAGCCTTCCCGATGTCCAAATCAGCTCCCAGTAGTCTTGTTCGAAAGGCCTGCCTGTCGAATTTCCAACCCAAGTGGAATTTTTCAATTTGGCCTTCATTTTCCCTGTCAAAAATCGAATCTCCCAAGGATTCTTCCTGTGTGTCAAAATAGGGGCAGTGAGGTCATTTTTTGAGTGTTTTTGACCTCTTTGAGGGTTCAAAACCTACCCAAATTTCTTGGCCATAGGTAGGTAAGCATTAATTTTCGTGAAAAACCCAGAAAATGCAAAGTTTTTGTGATTTGAAGCCCTCTAGCAAAAGCGAGTGCCACGTGGCGCGACGCATAGGGAGGAAAACTCTGTTTTTTGTGCAAAAAATTTCCAAAATACAAAAATTGCTCCAAATTTCTTGAAATTTGGGATGGACCTTCTTTATCAAGAGCTATGTTGAGCCAAGGATGCCTCGGCCAATATCCAAAGTCGATCATGCTCCTTTTTCCTCTTTGAAGCCTTCTTCAATTTTGCCTTTAAATTCCTGATTGGCCTTGCAAACTTTATTCCTTGCCATGTAATGGAAAGCCATGTGTCTCAACAAGTTTTTCTCCTTGTTGGCCTTCTCCAACAATCTCTATAATTGGATATTGACTCTTTCAAGCCAAGACTCGCGATCGGCATTGATCTCCTGCTCTAGTGAAGTGAACTCCACCCTCCTCCTTTAGGCAGCTTGGCGATTCTCCCGAATGTTTTGTAACTCCATAATCACCTGCTGATCTTCAAGCTGCTTATTCCTTTGCTCCAAGTATTCTATAATCCACTTAGCCCTCTCTAAGTTGAGGGACAAGGCTTTGATTTCTGTCTGCTGCTCTTGGATGATCGCTTTGAAATTTGTGCTTTCCAGGCCCATGTCTGTATCATCATCCCCAATAAGAATAAAATCCAGCTCACATGAAGGCCCCTCATCCTATATTAGCCTCTTGCCTTTGTTCTGAACTTATGGTGCTGATGCCGGAAGCGAGGCCCCTTCCACCCCAGGTGGAGATAACACTCGCTTTGCTGCTGCGAACAACTGCCTGGTGCCCTTCTAATAAGTGATGAATACTGGCACAGTAGCAGTGTCTGTCTCATGACCCTCATGCTGATAAGAAGGTCTACCTGTCTCATGCAAAGTCTCTGAAGGTCCCTGAGAAGCTCTGAAAAACTCACGAGAGATGAAGTCATCCCAAGTGATGCCCTGCAAACCAAGCTGATGAATAACCACAATTTTGATAAGATAAAAATGATAAATACTGTTAAACTGTTGCTGAGGGGTCTTATGCTACACTAGAGTGGTCATCCTTTCGATATTTCGGCATGCTGCACTAGAGTGGTCATCATTTCGATATTTCGGCACATGAAGTAAGGGATGTTCATCATCCGTACCCAGATAAAATGCATAAGCAGCCTGATATGATAAGCATACAAACGGGAGAACCAGCCCTCACAGCTGAAATACTTCATGATCAATTTCATTAAAGGAGCATATTCATCTTTGAGGTATCGAAAAGGAAACACTCTCTTGAGCTGCCTCAAGAAGCCGGGCTTAATATACAGTTCATAATATTGCCGGTCAATTTTCTGCCTCTTGTTCCATGGCTCTCCAATGTTAGGTATGCCAGTTGCTATTGAAATGGATTTTGGTGTTAATGTGAAAGTGACACCAGCTAGAGTGGCTTGATCACCATGTAAATGCAGTACAAACAAATGAGCCAACTCATGATGAAACTAGATGCTAGCAACTTTCTCAAAAAATTCATAACATGACTGATGTTGAAAACAAGAGATGGCAAGAGGGCAGGCCTGCAATTCAACATGAGTGGTTGGTTCTTCTCTGATATGTCTGCCACCTCTATGAGACCTCTTGGGTGCATGTCCCTCTGTAGGTGAGTCACTTTGGGTTTCCTCTTCATAATCATATGAAGGATCAGATGTCATGTCTACTAGTGGATAAACTATCTTGGAGAGTAGGTACTGATATGTCAAACTGTTTTGAATTGGCTTTGGTGGCGTGTTCACCTTTGCTACCAAGGGAAACAGTGAAATGAGGGACTGTAAGGGGAGAGAAAAATAGTGGAGAATTTAGGGACTGTTGGGATAGATTTTAGTTACGGAAATATGGGAGGTTTTGGGAGTTTTGGTATAGGATTAGGGTTTGGGGATATACATTTGAGAGTTTGGAAAAGGGAATTTAGGATAAGGGATTAGTGAATTTAGGGGGTAGGGGAACTTAGGGAATGAGGGAATCAGATGGAAAAAAGGGATAAGGGAGTAGACTTGGTGGAAAAACAGTCCTCAAAACCCTAGGCAACAATTTTGTTTAAAGAATTACAAATGGTAGGGTTAGATTGTTTTTTACACACTCACCATGTAACACATACCATAACATAACACCAAACTCGGCTAATCAACAGAGGTGGAGCTCTACCTACTTGAAACAAGATAAATTCGTGAGTTTTTTTGGCGATTGGAGGACGTTCTGACAATTTTTGGGCCCTCTGACTGTGTGCACCGCGTAGCACGTCCAATGTGGCGCGCCCCATCTATGCGTCGTGTCCTCGCAAAAATGAACTGAGTGTTGAGGCCCAGTGCACTGCGCCGACTGTATGCGCCGTGCCTCCTGCCCAGTGCGCCACGCCTAGCAACTTAGTGCGTTTTTCGCTCAATTTTTCACTTGCTCGCCAAAATTGCTCTGCCTTGCTTCTCTTTTACAAATGATCTTTTCAAATGAAGGAATTGCTTATAAACAAAGAGCTTTTGAAATTTTGGCTCATGAAACCCACTTTCATAATGTTTTACAGATGACTTTATCTTTAAACTCTGTTTTTTGGACTTTTTCACTTCTTTTAAGTTTTATGATGAACCAAATGACCTGAGCTTTGCTTGTTTTGTAGGTGTTGGAGCTTTTTGGGCTAAGTAAAGAAACCAGGGTGTAGATGAAGGAATTTACAATGAAGAAAACAAATTTTTCATGATTTTTGTACAATAAAAGCTAAATACTCTGTTTTTTCCTCAAAACAGAGTTTTGAGACACATTTTCGAACACTTGGTGATGAAATTTATTGATGTTGAAACCTCCTCATGGCCTGTTGGTTGCTTATTAGACACATTTTTTGACAAAACCCTAATGAAACCCTAGACCTAATTGACAATGAAACCCTAAAAAGACCTTTGCAACCTTTAATAAAAAGAGGACTGTAAATGCTTTTTGATGAGCAAACATGAACCAACAGGTAAATGACATGAGGGACATGAGGAGAACTATTATAAAGCCACTACCATCAGACGATCCATGCGCCTAATGGAATTCAAATGACTGGGCGGGACACCTAATATTAAATGCAACAAGAGGATTTGATCTCTGACGGAGGGATGAAGATACCGACACTAACACATTGAAGGTTCAGGAAATCCTCAATTTTCATGTGCCTTCAATCTCATTCAAATACAACGTTTACAAGGGAAAAAAAACTTTCTACATTGATTCATCCCTAAGTACACACAAATTACTAAGGGGTTTATCCAACTATTGAAAAAATGGGTGCCCTTCAATTAGAATTGTGATGCCCAAAAAGCAATTAATGCCTTGAAAAATGTAATAGCTCATGCATCATTGTTTCATCCCCCCTAATTACCACTAGGATTACTTCTTATATCTCGCTGCATTTGATACCACTATTACTATGGTATTAGTATAGGAGGACAACTCGACGACGAATGTGTAATTTATTACTTGGGTCAAAATTTGACAAATACCGAGATCAAGTATTCACATGTAGAAAAGTTGGCCTTGGAAACAATACATGTTGTTCAAATATTTTTCCATTATATATTTCTTCGCAAGACTATTGTTGTTTCCAATTGCAGCCCCATGAGTTATATACTATTGTGAAAACTTCTTGGGGGAAAGTACTCAAAGTGGATTATGATCCTCCAAGAATTTGATTTAGAATTTGTCAAATCCAAATATAAGAAATCACTAGTATTTTATGAATTGATATGCGACTTTCCCCACTTTGATGCAGAAACAACTGGTGAAGATTTTTTTCCTACGAGACATTGTTTCTGATCAACTCTTTTGATCCATGGTATGGGGATATAGTCATTTATCTCTAAACCCATACTTTCCAACCTGAATTAACTCATTCTGACCAATGTTGTATTCGGTATTAGGCTCGACACTATATTATAATCGGTGATACTCTTTATCATCACGATGTCGACATGATTTTCAATTTCATCTCACACATGAGGAAACTGAGAAAACCATTAAGGATTTTCAGGTTGGAGCATGTAACAAACATGTCTGGTTATGCTACCACACATAAAATATTACTTGCTAGTTACTTTTGGCCTATTAAGTTTAGAGATTGCATCTTGGCTGTCTAAAAGTGTCATGTGTGCCAGATCTATAATTGTAAATATCATACTCCGCCCGCTCCATTACAACCAGTATTTGTTGTTATACCATTCATTAAATGGGGTATCGATTTATGACATGTAACCCTTGATCGAGCGGGGGGCATGGTTATATTATCATTGCAGTTGATTATTTCACTAAGTGGGTCGAGGCAATGCCTACGCTCCACAACAATGGAAAAACTACAACACTTTTCATGTTCAACCATGTTACTATGAGATTCGGTGTACCTCACGCCATTGTCATGGACCATGTAAAACATTTTCATAACTACATGATGTCTGAATTGATTACCAAGTTGGGCTTATGTCATGACATATCGACTCCCTACTACCTGCAAGCCAACGACCAAGTGGAAACTATCAATAAAGTTTTGAAACCAATGCTTTAATGTATGATAGGGATTCACAAATCGAATTGGCACGACATTATTTTTTCAGCATTGTGGGCATACCATACCTCCATTTGTACCTCAACTAGATTCAACCCATTCCAATTAATGTATGGATTTGAAGTTGTTCTTCCTATTGAATGCAAAATCCCATCATTAAAACTAGCCATCGAGCTTCTTCCTGCTACCTCTGTTGAGGAGGAGTGTTTTTTTACCTAGCATGTCTAGATGAGACTCATTGTGAGGTTGCGATAGCTAACAAGGCTCATAAAAAATGCATTAAAACACAATTTGATAAGAACGTCAAACCTTGTGTCTTCTCGGAAGGTGACTTGGTCCTTCTATATGACCAGGAAAGAGACAAGTTAGGAGCTAGAAAGCTTGAGCCCATGTGGTTGGGTCCATACATAGTCAAACGTGTACTTGCAAAACGGGTGTACAAGCTAATAGATTTTGACGGACTTTCTTTGGCACAACCTCATAATGGGTTGTACTTGAAAAAGTACTATGCCTCAAATTTCTTCTACATAGTTACTTTGTACATAATTAAAAAATTTCCTCATGCGTTTGCAGTGTGGCTTTCTTATGAGTTTTTTCTATTGCTTCTTCTTATCTTGTACAAAATTTAATTTTCAAATGTCAGTGTTCCCTCAACTCTATGTTGGTTATGTTGATGGCGCTAGTTGTAGCTCTTAGAATATTTATTAGACAACAAAGGAATATATGCTCCTACTAATGAGTTGATAAGTCTATAAGGAATATGTATCAGTCGCACAACTAATAATATCATTCATTATAGCGTGGTTATCAAGCTATTATCTGATGCCATTTCATGTGGTATTCTTTGTTTGGTTGTCAGGCTTGATTCTCAACTTGTGGTACTGCACTTATTTAGTTACAAGTCCAACAATGTTACAATATTTTTTGAAAGTTTGCCTCTTGGAAATATATTTTGGGTTACATTGAATATCAACATGTTCCAAGATGTCTAAATACATCAACAAACACATTAGCTACTATGTCTTAGATATATATTTGCAACATTTGTAAAAATATAATAATCATCATACCTTGTACAAGAAAGCCAAATAAGTATAAAATCTATGTAGATAGATATTGTAAATAATATTTTTAGTTTTACAAAAATGATGTCTGATACACATATGGCTCACATCATATAATATCCTAGTACATGCAAAAGTCCAAAATGTAGTTCTAAAAGCCCTAGGCGACTGAATTAACCACAACATGGGCAACCCATCGCAGTATTCAGTTAATCCGAGCAAGCGCCCCTATGATATATCTCTATAGGCAGATCAAAATATCTTCAATCCATGCATCCAAAATGCTATGGGTTAAACCCTCCACATGAACCTTGAATTCATCCAATGCCGTTACTAAATATGGATTTGTCGCTTTTGCTACACCCTGTCCAAACTGCGACTATGCCCATCGATGAAGTGGTGACATGCCCACTGATCGTACTGGTCCAATGTCTGCATGAAAAAACCAATAGTTAGCCTCTAACACAAAAAGACGTAAAACTTAAAAACCGAAAATGATAGTTCTTTTTACCTACATCTCCCCACTGCTCACCCTCAACTAAGACAAGCTCTGGATCTCCTCTAAAATATGCTCTAGCATATGGATGTTCCTCAATCAAGATTAATTGCTCTCACAACCATCTAAAAAAATGTAGGAGTAAACCTCATCATGGGTCCTCCTCCATGACGAGCCATCATATCCACCCATTGCCTCATGCGAGGCTCTCTAGGTTGAGGTAACTCCTGTGATGTCCTATGAGGTCTTAATAGTGGAATCCACTCAAGATTGAATGAAACTATGATGGAACCATATCCAAAGTTTTTCAAGTGCCCGATTTTTGCCCTATTTAGTTGTTCCTTTGAGTTTGTCAATACTCCTTCACACTAATTAAAAATTGTAGGTTCTGAACACTCATATGCATATTGCATTTGAGCTTTGGTGGTTGGATGGGGAGCAACAGTACTAGTTAAACGTGCGATGGTGAAACTAAGGTCACGAACGTACTTTATCTCAATTTTTTCATCACTACTAGGTTGATAATTGTCATAATGAGCAACCACATAATATTTCATTGATTCTCCACCTCTTTGATACCCAACCAATGAAACATGAGCGCCCCTCTGTGAGAGTCCTATCGGGAAATAAATATCTTCAACATCTATGGTGATTATATGTTCACTAATTCTGAAATGTTGACCCTGCACATACCAGGCCCTCACTAGATATTGCAATGAATCCAACTGGGATCTCATGCCCGGGATCCAGAAATATTTCAAGGGACCACAATTTCTTAATGCTTGTACTGTTCCTGGGTCATTTTCTGCAATCACATCTTGGAGCTCATGTTCTCTTTCCCTCCAAGATAACACCAATTTTGTTTCACCAAACACCTGCAAATGTCAAAGCAGAAATGCATTAACTCACAAGCATGAAAATTTTGGAGAAAATATAACTAAAATTTCAAACCCCTACGCACTCATTGCACTTCCTTCTTAAGGAGAGCGTGTCCCATTACAGTTTCCCTTCTCAGAAGGTGTGATGAGCCGCATTTTCTAGCAATAGTTAAAATGTCCTAGTGCACCTCTCGATACAGGGAATCTATGATGAGCTCAAGGTGAAATCTCTTACTTAAATTTTCTTCAAACCCTATGGAAAATGCATGAAATGAAAAATGAAAACCGTGAAAATGCAGAGGAAGGAAAGAAATATTATCTAGAATAAGCAGCACTGAAAACTGTCCATGATAATGACCACTCAACTCCTAAAGAATCGAAGCAAAAACCCTCTCAGAGCTCTCAAAATGGTAAAATGACAAATGGTAAAAATGAAATCACTTTTACCCTTTTTATGTCAAAAATATGTCAATTTTATGTCATATATCATATATTTTTAATCATTTTACTGTATTTTGAGCAAGTTTAATAGCATTTGAAGGACATGGTGTAGGTTTTGAATATTATTTCTACCGTAGGTCATTTTGGAAAATGAGCATACTTTTATCACTTTTTCGGCTTGTTAGAACTTACGAAAAAGGAACCCCCTGGAGTCTTCTTTAGGCTCTTTTTAGACTCGCTAAACATGAAAAGAATGCCAAGCACTTGTCTCTTTCACACTTGTTAAAGTAAATGAAAGGATGTCTGCCGAATATAAGTTTACCCATTTTACAGAGTGGGTTGACTATTTACGAAAAAACAATACTTTAGTCAAACATGACTAAAAGGTTCTCTTGGGCATTTTTTTACACCTTTTCGGGCCCAAGGCACTAAATTCACGAAAAGGAGCCTCTTAGAGTTTTCTCTTTGGCCTCTTGTTCAAAGTCTCTAAATATGAAAAAAAAATTGAGTTACCCCTTTGTTGGACTAGTAAAACATAAACATCATAGGACTTGTCAATCGTGATGAGACAAACCCACTCCTTCCCTGGGTTCATTAAAAATGCTTGGAAGGGAAAATTGGGGAAACATGGCATAAAACCTAATTTTTTGAAGTAATTCACTCTTGAACATGACAATCTTTCACCTCTGTGACTATTTTGGATTAGAAAATCTACTTTCTTCCTCGTTTATTACACCTTATCGAAACTCTTCGTAATGGGTTTTTGTCTCAATGCTGCCAGTTCCATATAAGTGTCGTTGATATGTTCAAGAGAAGTTTGCCTTCAATTGACATCTATTGCAATACCTATAGCCTTCTTTCATGTCAACCATCCTTGAACCAACTCTACATCATCACATTCTGCCTCAAATATTGATATCGTTTCGTGTCATTGATGGGGGATACATCAAGGCCCTCCTGCGATAGGTCACTTCCCATCAACTTCAGCATAACATCTAGGAAGTTAATTTAGAAACTCCCCTTAGTCCCTTGTAACTTTCATACCTCAATGGAAAGTTTTATCACTTCCGACACTAGGTTCTCATCAATGGCCTTCAACTGAAAGATTTTGTGTGGTGTTCGACTTCAAGTACTTTATCCACACCTCATAGATTTTTCTCTAGTACCTTGAGGGCCATTATCATTATCGATGGTCCCTCTCACATCCGTTAACGACTTTCATCGTTGGCTGATAATCAGATGATGTCTATGATGTTCAACTTCAACATATTTATTCACATGGTTAAATTCTTAATATCAAGTGACGAGATGGAAGACCCCATATCTAATTTCATCCATATGGGTTGCACTTCATGATTCATATACAAATCTATGAAGAATTATGGCTATGATCATACAAAAATTCATCCAAGCATGGGTCCATAATGTATAATCAATGGAAGTGACTCTAATCATTGTACATGTAAAATAGCTTATATGCTGAGTATGGGTATGCCCACCTCAATGATGATATCATGATGATAATGTATTGTAACATTTATTTGATGATTTGAGTGATTGGAGACTTCCACAGTTGGACGTATCACAAATATTACACAATTCTATCTAGAAATCTCCAATAATAATTGATGATTGTTAGATATCAACAAGTTGACTCTTGATCCAGACTTTTCACATGGTAAAACACTTCAGTCCTCATCCACAACTTTTGAATATAAAAACAACAAAATTTATGTATAGATATCATTTTTTTCATCATCGTCCTTCTTGCTACCATATCTCCTTTTGATAGTTTCCGTTAACAATACTTAGAGCAGGGACAAAATGAATCCATATATGATGCATGAGGTGTGGGAGAAAGAATAATTGAACTTCACTAAGGAAGGGATCGTTCTTTATGTGCACCCATTTGTACTTTAGGGAGAAATCTGTGACAGGCCATTTTGTCACACTTGGTCAAAAGGCCCCAAACCCAGATATCTCATCATCCATTACACTTTGCATCAATCCCCTACAAGACCAAAAGAAAGAGTATTTTCAAAATTTATAAGAATCTTGGATTACATTGGCTCAAAACCATAATTTAAGACTCTGTCGCACTAAGATTAATGACAATCTACGATGGCACATGCTGCATATATGAAACTTATGTTGGTCAGCGCATGTTTCCTTTACTACAAGTGAGATGACATCTAGAAATGTGGAAAAATAAAACAACATTTCAAATCTTCCTTCTCTAGAAGCTTCGGGAGTTGATTCATCCATTTTCTATTGAATATGATCTTGAAATCCTACTAATGAGGCTTTATCCCTTATCTCATGGAACTTACCCCCTTTTAAAGTGGATATAGCCCTAGTATGGTGGATCTAAAACTTACTATAAAGTATGGGTTGGAGTTTGGAGACTCTGATTCTACCCTGATGCTATTAGATTGAGTTTAGAGGTCCATAATCCATCTTTATGCATTGGTGAGATTTAAGGCTTTCTCATTGTGGCAAAGAAAGGACAAGTAGTATAGGAGATATTTGCAACATAAAGGCCTCAACAAGGGTTCTAATCTTTCTCTGTTATCATTAATACAAAGTGCATTATTTTTCCCATACAACTTGTCTTTGATTATACATGTGTAGAATAAGGTTCCTTGATCTCTTATTTAGAGCTATTTGAATATATCGTGTTGTATATCTCGATCTCTTTGCTTGTCTTGGCTAATTTGGAGGCTCTACTTTTGGGAGTTAAAGATGGAGCTAGAGTGAGTGGGCGAAGAGAAGAAGGAATCTTGCATTGAACGCTAGGTAGGTCTTCTTCTTATATTTCAAATATCTCTAGGGAAAGTTAGTGTAGTTTCTTTGGTTATTTCTACATTAAGCCATTTAACCTAGGGAGATCACTTCTGTTCGTAGAAGGGATTTATTTGAAAAACACCCTGATAACAATCCAAAAATTATATCATCCAAAGAGTACTTTAGAGGAAGATCTGACTCCATTAATAACAAGAATATGGACATAAGCCTGAAAATTGGAATTCGTTATATTTTATCACATTAAAAGGGAAATAACACAACTGTCGATGAACAAGCCAATAAGTGAATAAGATTGGAAGAGGGGAGTATTTCCCTGGAAGAAGGCATGCTCATCACAAGATATATCCCATGATCGACAAGCTGCCATCAATCAGGAGATTAAAGGCAATTAAATGTTGGAATAAGTGTATCATCGAGAGCGTCAAAGTATTTATTAAGGTATCTAACCATGGATTAACGACAAGACAAACGGTTCACGCGTCAAGTAGGTAGATACATTGGTGTTGTGATATTCAACAACCCCCCATTTATTAATGGTAGTAGTTAATATTACGTTAATAAATGGGGACCCTTTAAAAAATCCATCCAAAAAACAAAACTTAGCATTTAGGCATTTTCTTTTATTTTTTGGAATAAAGCAAGATATAAATCAAACCCCCCCTTTTTCCCAGAGAACTACTAAATGCTTACCGTCTCGTCCCACATACAACATGATTAAGCATCATCAAAAGATCTTCCTAAACCTCCAAATCAATTAAAATGATTAAAAAAGGACTCTATGCTCAAAACTATCATAATTCTGACATAAACTAAGTCCTTAAGCTTTTTCTTCAAAAGATGAAGTCTCGCATCGCATGTCACTATTCATAAAGGGCCTGCCTTAAAAAGGTCATCTCAAAACATGTGAGATGCGAAATTGCGATGGCGTTATAACCTTTATCGCATCACGTTTCGGGCATTCAAATGAACATCACAAACTTACCACCAGCCAATATTGCGAAATGCGATCAAGACCTAGACCCACTCCTCAAATGTATCATAAGTAAATTTTTTAGCTCTGCCACTCATTAAAAAGTTTTTTTTTCATAGAAAAATTTGGCAAGTAGCTACTTTTTGGAATGATAAACAAGCAGCTTGCATCGCGTAGAAATACAATAGAAGGTAAGAAAAGTGAAAAGGAATAATGCGATATTGCGATCCACAATATTTCTCCGCAAATCGCAAAATCGCCATTATTGTAGTTCAAAGTCTCGTGACCCTAGAAGCTTTATTCTTGTTTTATGATGCAGACATTTATGAGCATTAAAGCTAAGGGATAACGAAGCATTAGTGGGCATTTAGTAAGAGATAAATGTATTTATGTGTGAAAATCCATTTAGCATGATATGATATCTTCTTACGTGCGTTTGAATAAAACTCTTCTTATCACCTTTACAGGTTATCTGCATTATTTCACTTTACGTTATCATCTTTGTGTATCTGATAACTGTTGTTCTTCAATTTTAGGGAAAATCCACAGAGCAAATCATTGAAAGCAATGGTGGAGAATGGCAAGGCAGTTGTCTCTGAGAAGTCAGAAATGACTCCTTTGTTTATGGATAGTACATGCAATAGAGAGGGAGGAACCTCTACATGGGAGGCCATGTATAATATATTGGAGGAAGAGCAACCAAGGATTCAAGAAACAAAGATTACAGTTGATGGACATGATTCCTCGGATGCTTCCATGTTAGAGACAACATGCTCATTTTTGCACCGCATAGCCACGCGCTCGAAGATAATCCCTTATACGGACATGGTTAAGTGGGTTATTGATGAATTTGACATCTCAGAGAGAGAATTCAAGACAAGAAGCCAAGAGATTATGGGATATTAAACCCCAGACAACCTACGACTTATGTACTACCTACCAAAGCCACAAGTCATCTACAATAGGCAGTTCATTGAGAAGTTTTCCAAAGAGAACGACGACCCAACAAATTGCACCCGGGTCTGGTCAAATAATGAGGAAAAAATCAAGAAAGGCAAAAATGGTATGTACACTACTTCGTCTATTTGTCCCCCTCATAGTTTTGTAGCAACCATGCTATGTTGATTATTCGGCAAACTCGATAGTACTAAATTCTCCCGAGAGTGGTTGTTGTTAATAGATGCAGCCGTTAAGGCAACTATAATGAATTGGGCACAAATTTTGTCTGACAATTTAGCAAGAACAATAATTGATTATAGAAGGAAAAGAAGTGTTGCTTCGAGGGTTTACCCTTCATATTTTATGAGTGCCTATGTAATGGATGCAATTTGTTTTGGTTCGAAATTTCCTATCATGGGATAGAAGTGGACTGTTCAAAATCCATTTCCCATTCACATATACCATAAGGACATGTGGGAATCCAACTTTCAACCACATTTTTTCAAGATTTATCATTGATTTATGCTCCCTATTCACAAGGGACTTTATGACCAAGATGCCCCCAAGTTTTCCCAAGAAGCTGAAGTAGATATCCTCCCGATGGCTAGATGGTTTGTGGAGGATACATTTATGTATATCAGGGTATTTGGTAGCATCACCTCCCCCATGTCCTCCCATACTATGTTTTAGACAAATTGATGGCTAGAGAGATATCCTATCAAACAGCTAGTGAGGGAGGGATGAGCAAGACATTAAAGGAATCAAAAAAGGCCATCTAGCCTACATTCCCTTTACAGTGTGGAGAATTTGCATTACATGACCTAGGGAATGCATTTAAAGAATCAAAGAATATGTTATCTCTGCAATTACCTAAATTCCCTGGAAGGTAATATGACCCGTTCGACACTGTCAAAGATTTTACTACTTTGGTGAAAATAGAAGTATTCAGTAATGAGGAAGATGCCTTTGATGACATCTTTTTGTAGAAAAACACCTTCACAGAGGTAAAGCATATGGCACAATAACTTTTTGACTATGAAGATCTTGAAAACTTTTACAGCTACAGAGAAAGGAGGTTATCAAAGGTCCCATTGTACCAATTATTGATTGAACCAATAAGGTAGCTTACTCCCAGTGTAAGTATAGAAGGTGACTACAAAGAAAATTCTAAAACCGATTCTGGAGCAGAATCCCAAGAGAAATCTACCAGGGAATCAGATAAGTCATCACAAATGGGAAAAGCAGAAGCAGGGAATCGGTGAAGGAGACAACCCAATCTACACAGAAGATAGTTGAAGAAACTTCAGCCAGAAAGCAGGCTGAAGTCCATGTCGCCTCCACACAACCAATAAAACCCCTGGTAATTGATTTAGAGGAAGAATGGGACAATTTTAATAAAAGGATCAACACATAGGAAAAAAAGCCAGAGTTACAAACTCCACAATAGAAAACAACTCACAGAATTACAGTAGAGGAGACTGTAAATGCTCAAGAGGTAGAACACATCCCTGTTACTCCCACCTCCAAAATTGTTTTGAGAATAGAGGATATTCCCCCTCTAGATGTGTTTTATAGCCCACAACATAAGGCCGTTGTTAAAAGGCAAAGGAAGAAAGGGAAATTGGACTCTATAGCTGCTATTACCCCTAAAAATGAACCAATGGATGTTCTCTGGAAAGATTCACCCGTCGACCCGTCCGCCAATATTACTATACTCTCACAGTTTATAGGTGCCTATGCTACAGTGACCATGGACAAAGTAATAGAGGTGTAAATGTTCCTTAAAGAAAAATAAGATAAAATTATGTCGCTTGAATAACAATTATAACAAGAAAAATTTGACCAGCAGGCAGAGATACAATTAGCTAAGCTACAATGGGAATTCGAGCAGATGCAAATAGAACATCGAACCAACTTAGTAGAGAAGGAAGCACAAATACAGACAATAACTAATCTACACAAATATGATCCAAAAATTGATCAATTTATTACCGAAGTGCTCGGTCTTAACTCTCAGCTGATGCACCAAAAAGAAGTATTGTGCCATGATGATTTTGAAATGGAATTCTTATTGCGAAACAAGCGACAATTAACAAGTCAAGTCATGGATGAGACTTGAATATGATGAGATCTTTAAAAAGGTCTCCGATTTCATCACTTGGCAGAATATAGAAGATGGGAGAAAAGCCGACTGACCTAAACTAGAAGAGTCGCATAAAGAAATCTTATTTGCAAACTGGGGTTCTCGACTTACAGAGGTAGAAAATGCAACAACAAACGCGACAATAGCAGCAAACTGTGTCATAGAAAATGTCAAGGAAAATTTACATAGCGCCAACCTTGTGGAAGAATCCATTCCAGTTTTCTTCCTAATGCGAAATAGCTTGAACTATAGTGGAAACAGGCAACAGAAGAAAAATCATAAGTAATAAGGCAAATGACCAGGTTAAATTGGGAAGCATATTGTCGACATTTGGTAAAACCTCACAGCGAATGGATGACCCTGCGATGCCTAACCACTTCTACGGAGAAAATGGCGCCAACACTAATTGATGTCGTATTCGCTGTACAGTTGAAAGCTGAAGTCGGCCAACCAACACAACTCAAGCCCATGATGGACATTTGCGATCTGAAGGATCAAATGTAGGATAGCTAGTCACCATGTTCATTTCTATTTTGATTTTATTTTTGCATAATTTGAGGCAAGTCGTTAAAACCTCCTCAACTATTTTTGTAATAATCTATTTTTAGTTTTATAGTTTAAGTATTTAAACCCCTCTCATGCATTTAGAGAGGGATGCAAAATTTTTATCAGAAACAATCTTCAAAACATGCACTTCTATCCCTTTGAGAAAGTTATAGCGAAATTAATGGAATAGGATTTATTTTTATCTGATTTAGCATCTTCTACTAAAATTGCACTTTTGTACTCTTAGATAGTGTTCAATGGACTGAAAGTATATCAATATTGCTGAAGCACATGAGTAGGATATATTATAAATGGTACTTTTATCTCGTAATCCTTTTTACTTATGTATCAAGCAATGATTTCTTTTCAAGTTATTTATGTATGAAAGTCTGAATCTTGATTCCCATTATTGCACTTCTATATGATGATGATCTATATTTTATGTTGAATACATGAATAATTCCTTATGCGATATATCTTTCACAATCGTTTTAGATAACTTTTTATACGAAACAATTATTGTTAAAATGAATTCATTTCTCATTGCAATTGAATGATCTTTATTATCAATTTCTTTTAGACATTATATCGCATACATCAATTTAATACTTGGCATAATTATGATTAGATAGTGTTTAAATTAGGATAAAATGAATGTGATTATTAGTTTAGATTAGATTACTTATAGCTTAGATATTACTTCAAAACCTCACATATCACCCCATTAGCACAATCATTAAATAGATTGGGAAACTGGTCCCATTATCCCCAGTCGGAACACTACTCCAAACAGAAAAGGTTGCCAACTAAGGTCCAGACCGGGTGGTTTTCCCCCATGTTGAAGCAACGATTTCCGAGGCTTCAACTTGAAGACCAATTATTGAAATGGGATAAAGCCCACGAAGAGAAAGGTAAGCATACCAAGATCCAAAAAATGTGGCTTGGCCCATTTCATATTGTGGAACAAATAGGCCCATCAACTTTTATGTTACAAGATTTATCAGGTAAGAGAGAATCTCTACCTGTTAATGGGCAGGTTCTAAAGAAATAATTTCCATAGAAGATGATCTCTTCTGTTCACTATATATCATTGCCTTTAGTTAAGTTTTCTTTTAGAAAGAATAATACAAATTGGAAAGCATTTACTTTTGGTTTTACAAAAGATAGTCTCTTTTTAATTTTGACTTTTCACTTGTGTAAGTAAAGATTGTTATGAAAGTAATCTTCACATATGAAATATATAGTTAAGTTCTATCGCTCTTAAATTGCCTGTTTTCTGCCTAAATTATCTGTTTTTTTATGAAACTTAGCTTTAAGAAAGAAATTTTTCCTTTACATCAGTCAAGAAAAGTATCAATAACAAAGCAAAGTCCCTCTGCAGAAAAGCATCTTTAAAACTCTACAATTGTCATCCAGAAGTTCTTAAGGAGCCATTGATTCTCCCCACTTAATTAGCTTTCTTTTTTAGAGTGTAATTCTAAAATATACTTAAACTTAAAGGATAAGAGATCTCATCAAGAGCCGACTTACCAAGATCATAAGATTATAACTAACTGACATTACCAATACTACATATCAAAACAAGGTAATGGCTTAAGATTATATTAATCAAAAGACAAGGGGTCTCATCAAGAGCTAGCTTGTTCAGTTAAGTTACAAATCAAGTGAATGGCATTGTCAATGTTGGCCATCATACCAAGGCATTGTCCTTTAAGAGATAAAAGATGAAGAATTGAAGGAAGAATGAATTACTTCAGGAAAATGCAATAAGTATAATTACGAGCTTATCTTTAAAATTGCATTCTGATTTAAGTGGGATACTAAATCATTACTGGTTAAGAGGTAACCCTGTCGAGGCTATGAACGCCTGCTGGCAGCAGAGGCTCTACCTACGACAACTGAGTATACAAAAAACTGATCTAAGGAGAGACTCCTTGCTTTTATCTTTAAAAACCAAGTAAAGACTGATGTAGACAAAGTGACTTTTTATGAGAAAAGATAATGAAAAGAACGATAGTTAAGTAGATGTTGTTTTATTAATAAAGAGCAGTATTACTTACCTTATATTCCATGTAACTTATTTTATTTCAAAACTATCTTTATTTTGGAAGTTTTAGAATTTCAAAAAGCTCTCAAAGATAACTGGTTCTTCCAAGTGAATCGCCAATTGTTGTGTTATTCAACAACCCCCCATCTATTAATGATAGTAGTTAATATTACGTTAATAATGGGGACCCTTTAAAAAATCCATCCAAAAAACAAAACTTAGCATTTAGGCTTTTTCGGTTATTTTAATGAAACAAAGCAAGATATCAATCAAACCCCCCCTTTTTTCTAGAGAACTACTAAATGCTTGCCTTCTCACATACAACATGATTAAGCATCAGCAAAATATCTTCCTAACCCTCTAAATCAATTAAAATGATTAAAAAAGGACTCTATGCTCAAAACTATCATAATTCTGACGTAAACTAAGTCCTTAAGTTTTTTCTTCAAAAGCTGAAGTCTCGCATTGCATGTCGCCATTCATAAAGGACCCGCCTTAAAATGTTACCCTGAAACATGCGAGACACGAAATTGCGATGGCATTATAAACTTTATCGCATCGCATTTCGGGCATTCAAACGAACACCGCAAACTTACCACCAGCCGATATTACAAAACACGATCAAGACCTGGACCCACTCCTTAAATGTATCATAAGCAAATGTTTTAGGTCCGACACTAATTAAAAAGGTTATTTTCATAGAAAAATGTAGCAAGTAGCTACATTTTGAAATGATACAAGTGGCTCACATGTTGCAGAAACACAACATAAGGTAAGAAAAGCGAAAAGGAATAATGCGATATTGCTTCGCAAATCGCAAAATTGCCATTATCACAGTTCAATGGCTCGTCACCCTAGAAGCTTTATTCTCGTTTTACGATGTAGACATTTATGAGCATTAAAGCTAATGGATAACGAAGCATTAGTGGGCATTCAGTAAGAGATAATTGCATTTATGTGTGAAAAGCCATTTAGCGTGGTATGATATCTTCTTACGTGTGTTAAAATAAAACTCCTCTTATCACCTTTACAATTTATCTGCATTATTTCACTTTACGTTCATTATCATCTTTGTGTATCTGATAGCTATTGTTCTTCACTTTCAGGGAAAATCTGCGTAGCAAATCATTGAAAGCAATGGTGAAGAAAGGCAAGGCAGTCATCTCTAAGAAGTCAGAAATGGCTCCTTTGTTTACAGATACTACATGCAACAAAGAGGGAGGAACCTCTACATGGGAGGCCATGTATAATATACAACATCAAACCCTTCACAGATGAGGTATTGTGTGATGTTGCACCTCTGGATGTTTGTGATGTATTATTTGGCCAACCATCCTTGTGGAGGCGACATGTTGTGTATGAGTCAAAGCCTCTTGCTGTTATTATTTCTTTGGGAAATTCATTATACAGGATACCAGAGGTAGCCCCACCTACCGCCACCTCTTTTATCACTGCTAAGAAAGGCAGCAAGCTCATCTTCCAGACTAGGAAATTCATTTTCTATCTGGTTCACTCCCAAAGTAAGGGGAAGATCGTCAGCACATCCATGACCCCCGCAAAGGGTTCCTCCACGCAGAAGTAGCAACAAAGGGATACAGTCATGAAAGAATACAGGAACAACTTCTCCTCACCCACAGGGGTACCACAAAAGTTTCAGATGGGAAACAAAATCTAGTTGCATCTGCAGAAAGAATGCCTTATAAGAACCCATCAGAAGCTCCGACCACGCCGACATGTTCCTTACACCATTACCAAGGCTGTCGGAAATAATGCTTTGGAGCACAGTATTCCTCCATTCCTTCGCCTGCACCAAGTGTTCAATGTGTACTGCCCTCGACCATGCTTCCCACCGTTACTGGACACATCCGAGATTGCAGAACAACTCACCAAGGACCAAGTCAACAGATGGAGGAACTCAACACAATGGGGACCATTGCTTCCTAAGGGAGGAGGAATGATCCAGGTGGATGTTGGTGGCCACCCACCTATCCCACTTTGACCCCCACAACTATCTCTTTCAATTTTTCAGTTTCCTTAATTGTAGCACAGTTTACTATTTTTAGTAGTTTTTGGGGTCCTGAACATCCGGAGCCGTTTTGAGGCCCTAAACGATGTTTTTCGAGAAACTGGGAGCAACATGTGTCCATTGACTAATGTTGCTCTTCCCAAAGTTGTAGTTCTTGGATATATCTTTCTAACGAGATGTTGCACGCATCAAACAGAGATCGTATGCCAAAGTTACGACCCTGGGAAGTTGATGTACCAATTTGCCCAAACAGGGCCCACAATTTGGCATTTCATCTTCTAGGGTTAGGTTTTTGGATGTTTAGGGTTTTCTATTGTTTCTTAACAATAAATAGGCCTTAAAGCCTCATTGTAACACAGTTCAGAGGCATGTAGCCACCACATCTCTTCTCAGAGATAAGCTACCATCGCCCTAGCTGTTTATTTTCATTTTATGTTTGTAAGCATATCTCAATATTTTACATTAATGAAATAAAGTAGTATTTCCGCTACATCTTTGTGTTTATGGTTATCTTTGTAATTTGTTGCTTTCCTATTTAAATCTGGATCAATGGTATCAGAGCGGTCTGCTTTTTCTCTATTTTTCTTTGCATGTCCCCAACAAGGTCGGGATATAAGGAGTTAGGGCTTGAACTGGTCGAACCTTTACAAGACCAGCCTCGCAAATCCCGATGGCCTCCCATGGTGGATGAGAAGAAATATGAGGGGGTAGGAAATCATAACAAAATATTACTTGAAGAAGCCCTCGAGCAACAAAGGAACGCGATGATGGTCAGCTTTGCCCAGATCCTTCAGCGGCTACCCAAGGGCGACGCATCGGCTTCCAACAGTTACTCTCGAAACACCACACCATTTAAGGTACAAGTTAATTTTGAAATCACCATATTCGAGGGTCAGATAGACACAAATGTTGTAGATAAACGGTTAAATCTGCTAGATGGGTATTTTTCTATTCATGAATTTTCGAGTCAGGAAAATATTGTTTTCGCTCTTCTCAAAGCAGGCACCCACGTCAAGGACTGGTGTGAAACTTATTACGAGCAAAAGGATGAAAACACGGGTGCACTATTTTCAGCCACGCCCACTTGGAATTCATTCCGGGATGCACTTAAGGAGCAGTATTACCCTGTCAAAAGCTATGCAGACAAATACATGAAGTGGACCACACTGCGATAGGGAAGGGACTAGGATGTGTCAGAGTTCACCAACATTCTTCATACCCTTCGCACACAGTTGGGTATCAAGTATTCTAAGCTGCATTTGGTACTCAAATACCACGACTGCCTACACTGGTACATCCAGGAAGAGATGGAGTTCCGAACATCTCCTTGCTTGGCATGGCTTACCGATACGCTGTCAAAATTGAGCAAAAGTTCAAACAGAAGAAGCGAGACTTTGGATATGCAAATCCAAAGACCAAAGGACAAAGCCAAGGCGGGGTGACCCAAGGCAACCACTCGAAGACGCAAGAAAAGAACAACACCATGAAGTCGAAGAAGGACACAGGAAAGTGGTGTGAGTTCCACAAGAGCCTCACTCACAACACAAGTGAGTGTCGGACCAAGCAGTCGCTGGGGGCCGAGTTGAAGGCTTCAGAATCAGATGCATGTTCCGACCCTGAGTCAAAACCCGATAAGGGGAATGGCAAAGGGAAGTAGATCATTGATGCGGAGCCCAATGTCACTGTTGCCACCTGCTAAGATCCAGAAGAATGAGCCCAAAGATCCAGAGGAGGGGGAGCGTCTTTTCCACTCAGAGATGTGGGTGAAGGGTTCACCACTACAATTCATTATTGACAATGGGAGCTAGAAGAACATCATTTCAACAGAGGTAGTGAACTAGTTGGGCCTACCAACTACACCACACCCGCAGTCTTACATTATCGGGTAGCGTCACCAAGGACGAGATCTCCGAGTTCGCCAGTAGTGTTGCATTCCTTACAGCATCAAACCCTTCACAGATAAGGTATTGTGTGATGTTGCACATCTGGATGTTTGTGTTGTACTATTTGGCCAATCATACTTGTGGAGGCAACATGCTGTGTATGAGTCAAGGCCTCGCACTGTTATTATTTCTTTTGGAAATTCATTATACAGGATACCATAGGTAGCCCCACCTACTGCCACATCTTTGATCACTGCTAAGAAAGGCATCAAGCTCATCTCCCAGACTAGGAAATTCATTTTCTGTCTGGTTCACTCCCAAAGTTAGGGGAAGATCATCACTACATCCATGACCCCGGTGAAGGGTTCCTCCATGCAATAGCAGTAGCAAAGGGATACAGTCATGAAATAACACAAGAACAACTTCTGCTCACCCATAGGGGTACCACACAAGTTTCAGGTGGGCAACAAAATCTTGTTGCATCTGCAGAAAGAACGCCTAACAAGAACCCATCAGAAGCTCCAACCACACCGACATGGTCCTTACACCATTACCAAGGCTATGGGAAATAATTCTTTGGAGCACAACATTCCTCCATTCCTTTGCCTACACCAAGTGTTCAATGTGTACCACCCTCGACCATGCTTCCCACCATTACTAGACACATTCGAGATTACAGAACAACTCACCAGGGACCAAGTCAGCAGATGGAGGAACTCAATGCAATGGGAACCATTGCTTCCTAAGGTGTGAGGAATGATCCAAGTGGATGTTGGTGGCCACCCACCTATCCCACTTGGACCCCCACAACTATCTATTTCAGTTTTTTTAGTTTCCTTAATTGTAGCACAATTTACTATTTTTAGAAGTTTTTCGGGCCCTAAACTTCCAGAGCCGTTTTGAGGCCCTAAACGATGTTTTTTGGGTAACTGGAAGCAACATTGGTCCATGGTCTAATTTTTCTCTTTCCAAAGTTGTAGTTCTCAGATAGATCTTTCTAATGAGATATTGTACGTGTCAAACTGGGATCGTATGCCATAGTTACGACCCTGGGAAGTTGATGTAGCAATTTACCCAAAAGAGGCCCATAGTTTGGCGTTTCATCTTCTAGGGTTAGGTTTTTGGATGTTTAGGGTTTTCCATTGTTTCTCAACAATAAATAGACCTTCGAGCCTAATTGTAACACAGTTCAGAGGCATGTAGCCACCACATCTCTTCTCAGAGATAAACTACCATCGCCCTAGCTGTTTATTTTCATTTTCTATTTGTAAGCATATCTCAGTATTTTACATTAATGAAATGAAGTAGTATTTCAACTGCATCTTTGTGTTTATGGTTATCTCTGTAATTTGTTGTGTTCCTATTTAAATCCAGATCAACAGAGAAAGGAGGTTATCAAAGGTCCCATTGGACCAATTATTGATTGAACCAATGAGGGAGCCTACTCCCAGTGTAAGTCTAGAAGGTGACTCCAAATAAAATTCCAAAACCGATTCTGGAGCAACAACAAACAGCAAACTGTGTCATAGAAAATGTCAATGAAAATTTACATAGCTCCAACCTTGTGGCAGAATCCATTCTAGGTTTTCTTCCTAATGTGAAACAGCTTGAACTATAGTGGAAACAAGCAATAGAAGAAAAAGTAGAAGTAATAAGGAAAATGACCACGTTAATCTAGGAATCATATCATCGACATTTGGTAAAAACTCACAGCCAATGGATGACCTTGCGATGCCTAACCACTTATATGGAGAAAATGGCGCTAACACTGACTGATGTTGTTGTTAAAATATGGCAATAAGAATATTCCAATTTAATTTCTTGTTGAATTAAATTGTGAATTAAAATTGAATTTAGTCTTAACAGCTACTGGGAAATAATTAATTTATTTATTTTGAATTAATTAGTTGGAGAAATTAAAGTTAGAAGTCTTTCTGAAGTCATGCAAGAGTTATCCCTTAAATTAAGGAGATAAGATTGAGTTATATTTGAGTTGTAATTAGTTAACTCAAATTACTAAGTTAAGTCCAGTTAAATTAGTTCCAAACTGCTTGAGGAACTAATAGTGAGTTAACAGTCAAGTTATGCATTAACACACTCAACTAGTGCTACTCCAGTTAACTGAAGATTCCCTCATGAAAAAATCATGCATGTCTATTATGAGAAAGGCCCAGTTGAGATTAAAGTTAAGGACAATGTACTATCAATTGCAGGTGTTTTCTCATGGAGAAAACTCAGGCATGTAGTCAAGGATTTACCCTTTAGGATTGCGCAATTTTGAAGGAGGTTATCCACTTGGTAATAGGTGAATCATCCACAAGGAACAACGCAAGGAAATAGGAGCTTGGAGGGCAGAGAGGAAGGCTAGAGAGAAGCTAAGATTTCTTGTGAGCATCTGTGAAGATTGTACTAAGACCTGGCTAGCTATGAGAGCTAAGGTTTTGTATAATTCCTATGTATTTCCACCATGTATGATAATACAATAGTGTGGGGCTTTTAGCTGAGGCTTTCCCCAAAGTATTTTCATGTGTATTGTGCCATTGATTTCTTCTTCTTCTGGTTATATTTTTTAGCTCCATCTTTAATCTTCCGCAAATTGATAGTAGAAGTAGGTTATAGTATTATTCTTTGATTTATACTGCAATATCGGGTTAACCTACAAATATTTTCTACATGGTATCAAAGTTGTGAACAATATACTGAGAAGAGAATTCAAAGTTTGAAGTTTGGGGTTGCAGGTGAAACTCGAATTCATATCATACTTCAAGGTTGGCCAATGGCGTTCTATGGCTTGAGACACGAGTATGCCTTGGAAGGTAGCTCGAATTACATAGCGTGGAAAGATAGAATGGAGGTTGTATTAGAAGACAATGACTTAAAGGAATTCATTGATCACGAAATCCAAAAGCCAGCTTCAACTAATGCACAAGAATTGGCTGAGTGGAAGAAGTGTCTGGCAAAGGCGAGACAGATCATCCTTCAGGGAGTTTGAGACCATATTGTCTCAAGTATCCATGGGAAGGATACTCCATTTTCAATGTGGAAGACATTGAAGGACCTCTACTAGAACAATAGCGACCAGAGGAAATTGGCAATCAAGGATAAGCTTCGAAGAATCAAGATGGAGAAGGGCGATACTATTTCCATATATCTGAAAAAGCTCACCACCTACAGAGATGAGCTTGGCAGTGTGGGAATAACTACTGATGATGATGATATGGTCAGCCTCACTTTCCTTGGCCTTCCAAAGAGTTGGAATAGCTACCAAGACTCTGTGAATGGAAGGGAGAAATTGCCGTATTGGGAAAGACTGTGGTTGGATGTTATGCAGGAGGAGATCAGGAGGATCACACGAGATGGTTCTTCATCCAAGAATGATGATGAAGAAAATCTGGCCTTAGCAAGTAAGGCAAGGAAACGGAAGGGGAAGGCTTCCCTTTCTAAATCGAATTCTTCTCATGGAGGGAAGAAGGGTGACATGTCTAAAGTAAGTTGCTTTAATTGTCACGAGATGGGACATTATGAGACTAATTGCCCATTGAAGAAGTCCAAGAAGGGATCCTCGAAAGGATTGAAAGGTGAGGCATTAGCCTCTCAGTTTGAAATGGACTTTACCCTCATCGCATGCATGGTGTCATCGATGATGGGTTGTGTCTGGTATCTTGATAGTGGAGCCTCATTCCACATGACCGGTGATAAAAATTTATTCAGGGCCTTGGAGGAGAAAGACCTCAATATGCACATAGAGATGGGTGACAATGGAAGGTATAGTGTTTCAGGAGGGGGCATGGTTGCTTTTCAGAGGGAGCATGGAGCTCCTCTCACCTTGACAGATGTGATGTATGTGCCTGGACTGAAGAAGAACTTTGTATCGGTCGCGATGTTGGAGGAAAAAGGTTATGATGTTGACTTTAGTAAAGGAAAGGCATTCCTAGCCACAGGTCAGACCAAGAGGATGGGGATTCGGGTGAAGAATATCTTTAAACTAGAGGTAGGTGATTGTTCAGCATTGAGTACGAAAGAAAAATTGGTGTAAAGCCAAGACATTGGCGAGTTGTGGCACAAGCGGTTGGGCCATTTGCATCATGGGGCTTTGAAGATAATGCAGCAAATATCTACATGAATTCCCAAAGGTAAACTTGAGCTATTTGACACATGCAAAGGTTGTACATTGGGAAAGTACACCAAGTCTTCCTTTCATGATCGAGACAGTAGAGCAAAGGCTATCTTAGAGCGAGTTCATACTGATTTGTGTCGACCATTCTCCACGGAATCCACAGTGAAGCAAAGGTATTATGTGATTTTCATTGATGACTATTCTTGTAAATGCTGGATTTATTTTGTTGCAGAAGGACCAAAATTTCACAAAGTTTTGTGAGTTCAAAGCTATGGTCGAGAAAGAGTCAGGGAAGAAGATTGATACACACGTATACTACTAGTGTAACCCCTTACTGTTATTAGTACAACCCCCTTATTATATTGTTGTATCCATGTAATCCCCATATGGTTACTATTGTGCCCCATAGAAGCCCACTATTGTTATTATTATGCCCTTAAATTATTATTGTTATGTTGGCTCTGATTATATTATGACCCCTTAGACTCCTATATATAGAAAGGAGGTATTTTCATTTGTATCATCTTAGAATTGTTCATTTGTGTAAGGTAAAGGAGTTAGCCCCCTCGAAGAGGCTTATTTCTAAAGTGTTCATCTATCTTTTCTATCTTTTTATGAGCTGGTTTCATAACATTTGGTATCAGAGCTTTGGATTCTAGGGTTTCTCTGCTCCAAATAGGTCATCATGGAATTTTCTCTATAACTCCTCTTTTTCTACAACATTTCAGATGCTAAAACAAAAACCCATTTGAGAAGAAATCGCGTTGAACCTTTACTCTGAATTTAAGAGCTTTTGCTATAACACTTTCGCTTGAAGTTTCAAAAGCGAAGAAAAAAACCCATTTGAGAAGAAATCGGTCTGAACCTTCAATCCAAATTTCAGATCCTGTCTCGCTATATTTTCAGAGATATAGTATGAGTAAGTTAGGGTTTTTGCAAACCCCCGAATTACATTCCAAACAGGCCAGCTTGGGAAAATCGTCATAACTGTCTCTCTGAGCATCATATTGAAATTCTGTAAAAAGTTACAGAAAGAGGACAAACTGTAGTTTCTTGTACATATTTTTTAGATCCAAAGGTCAAAACAGGGACACATGGCACTTCATACAAATTCACTCTTCTGAAAAGGTATATAATCAGGTCATCTTGGGAGATTGTGCATAACTCCTTAGAGAATCTAAATTTGATCAGATTGCTGGCATTGGAAAGAGGACACAGAGGGCTACTGCAGGTCGCAATTTCTGAACTTAAAGATCTGAAAGTACAGAGTTACAGTCATTTCAAGATCGAGCTCCTAAAATCAAGAAAAATCGAGATGAGGAAGTTTGATGGTAAGGATCGGGTAAATTGGATACTACAGATGGAAAAATATTTCGATCTACATGAGGTGCAACTATTATAGAAGGTACGTCTTGCATCTTCATATTTAGAACCAGATCAATTTTTATGGTATAAAGGGCTTTGTTCTTGTAAACCACTTATTACGTGGTCAATTTTCACGGAGGAAATGATAGCACATTATGAGGATACAAAGAGAAACTCCTTCTTTAGTCAATTGATAAATCTCAAACAAAAGGGTTCAATGGAAGAGAACATTGAGGACTTTCAAAACTTGAATAGAAGGATCAATTATATTCAAGAGAAGCAAAGGATTGATGTCTTCATAGGGACTTTAAAGGATAACATTCAACATGAGGTTCGCTTTTGGGAACCTGATTCAATGGAGGAGGCATTCAAGTTGGCAAGAAAGATTGAAAGTGAAATTATGGAAACAAGGAATTCCACCACTCATGACTATAATTATGGAAGTGTTTCTTCTCCTAGCCTTCCACAACCTACAAGGCTTACACCACAAAAATTGGAAGAAAAAAGAAAAAAATGGCTTTGTTACAATTGTGATAGAAAATGCACTAAAGGTCATAAGTGTGCTGAGAATAAATTATTTTACATAGAGTATGAAGAGAAGGAAGAAAAGGATCTAGAAACATCAAAAGAAGAGGATATATGCTAGGTCCCAACTCCATAGAAAGAAGAAATAAATATGACCATATCTTGTAAAGCATTGGCAAGAACTACCACTCAAAATCTCAAGATAGAAGGATATATCAAGAAGTGAAAGATCACATCGAGAAAGAAGAAGTGAATCCAACCATATCTTGTAATGCATTGGCTGGAATTACCACTCCTCAAACTATCAAGATAGTAGGACATATGAAGAAGAAAAATGTTCAAGAAGTGAAAGATCACATCGAGCATCAAGAAATGAATCCGACCATATCTTGTAAATCATTGGAGGAAATTACCACTCCTCAAACTCTAAAGATAGAAGGGCATATCAAGAAGAAAAAGGTTCAAGCAATGAAAGATCACATCGAGCATCAACAACAAGTTCTCCAACTTTTAAAGGATAGCGCCAATTTGGTGCAAAATCAAATGAAACAACAGGTAGAACAACATTGCAGTGAAAAATGTTTTGACGTAGGTGATTGGGTATTTTTACTGCTACATCTCAAGCAAGCTATTTATGAAAAGGAAATGTTGGCAATATTACATGCACATAAGAAATGCCGACCTTACCAAATGGGAAGACACTTCAAGGTAAAAATGGATCATGATAGTCTTAAATACTTTTTAGAACAACTATTATCTTTAGAAGAACAAAAAAAATGGGTCACAATTATGTTGGGTTATGACTTGACATCATCTATAGAAAAGGGAAGCAAAATTTTGTTGCAGATGCACTCTCAAGAAAGGATTAGGATGTGGAATCATTATTTTGTGCCATTTCTATTATCTAACCAGATTGGATAAACGAAGAAAGGGATGAATGGAAGAAGGACGAAGAAGTATGGCCACTCATTCAAAAGTTGCAGAAGATCCCAATTCAAACACTATTGCCAGAACTTGAAGAGGAAGGAAAAATCATATAGGAACTTGGAGCAGTCACAGAAACAAGAACCCGATAGCTACGAAATCGATCGATTTCAGAGTATCTCATCAAGTGGAAGAAATTACCTGCTAAAGATTCCACATGCGAGGACAATTTTTTTATATAGAAGCATAAAAAACTACTCAGGCGTTGAGGACAACACTTTTTGAAGGAGAGGGGCATGTTAGGCACCTATACTACTAGTGTAACCCCTTATTTTTATTACTACAACCCCCTTATTATATTTTTGTACCCATGTAGTCCCCATATTGTTACTATTGTGCCCCATAGAAGCCCACTATTGTTATTATTATGCCATTACATTATTATTGTTATGTCGGCTCTGATTATGTCATGACCCCTTAGACTCCTATATATAGAAAGGAGGTCTTTTCATTTGTATCATCCAATAATTGTTCATTTATGTAATGTAAAGGAGGTTGCCCCCTCGAAGAGGCTGAATTTTAAGACGTTGATCTATCTTTTCTATCTTTTCTTGAGTTGGTTTCATAACAGAAGATGCTTAGGGTAGAAGTCCGCAGCTAAGTGCGTGGACCCCTGTATCCATGTGTGCAGGGCAAACAGAGTTTGTAACCACTTGGAAGATATTAATAAAGAGAGATATTATGCAATTTCTATGCCTTCGTTATGTTGATGCATCTTGATATGTTATGTATGAATTTTCTTTATTATTCTTATATGGTGCGTGAATGAATGAAATTACATTGAATAAGTGAATGCATATATGAATATATGTTTACGGGGGGGTAATTATAATTGTTTGATAAGATAAGTAAGGAACTTAGATTAATTGGGGAATTTATACAACATGCTACCAAAGCAGCACGAAAGTACCAGAGAAGCAGGCTTGGGCTGCGCGAAGGACGATCGTATCCTTTCACGGAGGTATTGAAGAACGGAACATAGGGTTTGTCTTGCAAGCACTATAGCGAAGCAACCTACGTGAAGGTAGGGATAGAGGGAATTAAACGACATCACGACCATCTCAGGATGCAGAAACTTGGTTCCAGCATCCCCCCATACTGCTTCGGGTGAGACTTCATTCCGTGCTCCACAGGCTGATGCCAAAAGGACCATTAGTGTAGGGATTTGTTTGGCTAATTAACATTGAACCTCGGTCAGGCCCCCTCAAGCCAACAAATGGTTCCATTACCGAGACCAAGATTTTCATGAGAGATGTGTGATGTCGTATCCTTGGAATCTAGCTAAGAAGGAGATTAGAGACTAGTTGGATAGAAAGATCCACGAATTCATGGCATAAAAGAACAGAAATCCGCGACTGACAAAGGAACAGTGGTTGGATAGGTACCTATATATAGAGATCCACGAGATATTTTTTTGCTCCTTCCCTATTGAGCTATACGATTGGATCACGAAGCTAGTAGATAACCAAGGAAGGTGAAAACTTGACGGTCCTATTGTGTGGACCCCAGAGCTAGTGTGAAGGTAGGAAGCATCAGAGAATAAGATCACTCACGATGTTGATAATTGGATTGGTCGCGTCATAGGAGGATTTGTGACTGAATTTGCGGTCAACACCTCAGTCAGCTATAGCAAGGTAAAGTGATGCTTTTTCAAAGGACCACGACGTAAGTACGTAAAATCTTTGAATACTTGAATTAAAATGTTGTTGTACAAAAAATGTGTTATGCAGCTACCTTGATGTTCGAAACTACGTGAAGCGGAAAAAATTATAGGAATGAAGGGAAAAAGGGTCTAGAGTATATCCCTTTGATTTTACCTCCGCGAAGTGACAAAGAAGGAATAGCGAAGGTTTCTCCATGAAGTGCTATTCAGTTAATAAGAAAAGGATTCTCGCAAATACATCCTCCACCCACATGACCTCCAACTTCACCACCCTCACCTCCAACTTCGCCCATACCACAACCACCTCCACCACGGTTCAGTATGGAAAATACAGTGAAGTTTCCTTTCTCTAAAGGCTTGGGAAATGAGGACCTAGACCAATTCTAGTTCATTTTGAGGGTTGTATGGGAAGCTCAAGGTGTTATAGATGATAATATAAAGAAGGTGACACTAGTTAGTGATCTATAAGATCATGCTAACCTATTATATTAAGTACTCTAATGATAACTCAAATGTTAGAGTAGCAGACATCCAAGCAGCACTAAATAGGGAATTTAGTAGGCCTAACTCTGAAGCACAGTTGATTGTGGGATTCAAATAGATCGCGATGAAACCAAGTGAGACACCTTGGGAACTAGATCATAGGCTGAAATGCACAATTCGCAAAGCCAACAAGAATTTGACTAATGGACAACATCGTGAGTGGTTTGTGGCTTCGCTACTACCACACTTAAGGAGTGCACTATTGCAGCAGAAGATAACAACTTAGGAAGAGGCCCTGGAGATTGCCATGAGACTACATGAGACTCCAATGCAAGATCCTAATCTAGGATTTTAGTAAATCCATGCGCAGCTGAACAATCTGTGCCTTGAGATGCAAAGTCTGAAGTAGGATAGGACGGTCTAACCAGAGGTACGCGAGGAGGTATGGTGCTTGAAATGCAAGAGTCAAGGTCATGACAAAGACCATTGCCTGGTCTTTGAAAACTACATTGCAGGAGGAGGATCGATGCCTTTAACATCAAAAGATCAAGTAGGACCTAACGTGGGGCCGACATTATGGTGCACTATCTATTAGGTAGCCAGAAAACATGCCACAGATAACTATCGCTTGCTACAAAAGTATGTACAAGCACCGCAACAGCTGTTCTACAACTTTTGTAGGTCGGTAGAACAGGATGAGTGTACTTGTAGGATCTATGAATTGATGATGGATAGAACTCCCACCTATAGGGTTCAGGCCAAAACGCAGCCCCTTGACCAAAATGCAAGGATGGCATGAATAGGATTTCAGGGGCGCGAACGAGGAAGAGGTGGAGGAGGACATGGCAGAGGTTGAGGACAATTGATTTGCTACAATTGCAGAGGACCGGGACACCATGCCCATGATTTCACTAATCCAACGCATCCATCGTGCATGTATTGCACGTTTTTTGATCATGAAACAAAAGATTGTCCTATGTTGATAGCTAGGATACGTGACAAAGGAGTGCTACCACCTTCTCCAACTCAGAACCTACAAATGATGAGGTCTAAGCCGCGCGAGGAAGATCCAAATGTAAATATAGTGCTCAGAAGTGGAATAATTATAGGAGATGACAAGGGGAAACATCCAAAAGACACAGTACATGGGTTCACAATGCCTTGGCAAAAGAGGTTGAGTTCAATTTGGAGCACGCTCATGAAGCCTTCATGGAAGCTAATAAGAGCTTCACTAAGGCCTCCTCCTCAAGAAGCAAGGATAAGCCTGAGCCGGAGATGGACCCCTCTATGCTCACAACTTTCCTAAAAACCTGTATGAAGTTACTACGCAACAGTAAGGCTATGAAAGGATTACAAGAACTCATCAATAGATGCACTGGAACTGTTCCAGGTGAGCCATGCATAGTATGAAAGATTGGAAAGCATAAAACAAGGACAGGATGGGAGATGAGACTGACCACATAGATAGGATATTTAAAAATGGATCAGGTCATTTTAGACCTAGGGTTAGATGTGAATGTCCTACCAAAACAGACTTGGGAGAGAATGGGGAGACCTACAATACAATAGTCTCTAATTCAGCTAAGGATGGCGAATTAGCAAAAAATCATCCCCATGGGGCGGCTACAAGGGGTGACCATGGATATTAAGGGAGTGAGCGCATTGGCTAACTTTAAAGTAATAGAAATAGTGGATGACAGCAATCCCTATCTTGCACTCCTGGGAGTTGACTGGGCTATTGATATGAATGGTGTAATCAATCTAAAGAAGCAAAAGATGATCTTTGAGAAGAAATCATTGCGCGTAATAGTACCCCTCAATCCTGCTAAATGATTGTGCTACACCAAACCTGTCCGTGATTATGAGAGTGATGACAACCAGGACTATATCTATAAGATAACATCGGGAGACAAATATTAGATGAATCCCACCATAGATGGATGGATTAGATGGGATTGCGAGAGTTCCTGGACTTTGGACTCTGACAAAGAAATAGAATGCTGGCAAAATCGGTTACATGAAGTAACTACATTGAATTGCAACATGATGACCCAGTCACTGTGTTGTGTGTCGTTAGAGGTAAGAAATCTTCCTATTTATAATGGTCTAAATGAGGTGGATATCTTTTTGGATGCATTTGAAAGGGAGGTACTAGAAATGCAGCACTTCTCGGCCTTGGACTACGCACTGCGCGCTACGCCCACAAGATGGGGGGTATGCACAAGGGAAGATTTAATGATTGGCGCGAATGTAGGAGGATGATGAGAACATGATTTGGGAAGCCTAATATGTGACTTACAGACAAGTATGATGGGCAAAATGATCCGCACGTGTATTTGGCCAAATGGATGCAGGCTTATGGAGAAAAGCCCCAACTTGAGTGGGTGCACCTTTTTTGTCATGCCCTCGATGTTATCCCGATGAATTGGTATATAGAAACAGAGCTCTACCATGGGATAGGTGAATGGGATATCCTACATGAAGGATTCATGATGACATTCAGTTTGAGGATGGGTTTGATAGTATTGATGAAGCACTACAAGAGGCGAAAACAACTATCTTTAGGATACCGCAGGATCCTTTAGACCTGATTCAGCCTGAAAGGGTTACTCAGCTAAGTCACGTGCTCAAATGTTATAATGTAATTGTTGAAGAAGAGGATGAGGATCCGCAGAAGATTAACATTCCAGAAACAGAAGTCCATCGCGAGGTTCAAGGACCGCAAATTGAGAACCCTGATATAATTGTGCCGTTGAGAACGAAACAAGTGAACATTGGTATGAAGGCAGAACCCAAATTTGCGCAGATTAGAGACTATTGGGATGATGCGACAGTGGATAAGATTGATGAATTGCTCTACGAATACTAGGACTTATTCCCTACCAAGTTTACTGATCTAAAAGGAATAATCGGGGACCTAGGAATGATGAAGATCATGTTAAAGCTCGACGCAAAGCTAGTTAAGCAAAGGCCTTACTGTCTCAATCTGAAATATAAGGAGAAGGTCTACTTAGAGCTAAACAAGATGCTCACAGCAAGCATCATTGAGCCTATGGAAGAATCTGATTGGCTAAGCCCAATGGTGGTGCAAGGGAAGAAACAGAAGGATGAGATAATGATATGCGTGGATCTCAAAAAACTGAATGATGCTTATGTGCATGATCCTTTCCCAACTCCGTTCATGAATGAAGTGTTGGACAATGTAGGAAGCCAGGAAGAATATTCCTTCACTGATGGGTTCTCTGGGTACCACCAAATAAAAATCACGCTGGAGGATAGGAACAAGACAACCTTCACAACTAAGTGGGGTTCTTTTCAGTACAATGTAATGCCATTTGGATTGAAGAATGCGCCTACAATTTTTTCGCACATGGTGGTTGCGTCATTCAAGGAATTTATTCATAAGTTCCTAGAGGTATATTTTGATGACTAGACTGTATTTGGGCTAGTTAAGCGCCATGTAGTAAGATTGCGCCTGATGCTGGATACCTGTTGAAGATACCAGATCATGCTCAATCTCAAGAAGTGTTTGTTTTGCATTCCTTATGGAAAGCTATTGGGGCATGTGCTTTGCAGGCAAGGACTGATGGTAGACCCCATGAAGATCATGGTGATCTTGAAATTGGAAGCGTTAAGGAGTGTGAAACAGTTGCACGCTACTTTGGGACATACGGGATATTACAGAAAGTTTATCAAAACCTATGCCCAGATCACCACGCCTATGGAAAAATTGTTAAAGTAGGATGTCACATTCTACTGGAACGATGACTGTAAGAAGAGCTTGGATATATTAAAAGAAAATATGGTTACCACACTGATTCTAGTCTTCCCATACTAGAAGAAATAATTTCATGTACATGTCAACGCGTCATGTATAGCGTTGGGGGTAGTACTAACATAGGCTAGCGGAGAAGGCTTGGACCATCCTATCGTGTTCACAAGCTGTAGATTATCCAAAGTGGAGAAGAACTATTCTACCACTGAGCACGAGAAGATAGCTATGGCATATGTGCTCTAGAAGTATCAACATTACTTGCTAGGAGGCCATTTTAAGATATATACAGATCACTCTGCACTAAAGTACCTAGTCAATAAGCCTGTGTTGGGGGGAGAATCTACAAATGGATCTTATTGTTCCAGGAGTACGATTTTGAAGTTGTCGTGAAGCCTGGACAACTGAATGCAAGACCAAATCATTTGTCGCGCATCGAAACGGGGAAGAACCTACTAACTTGGAAGAAGGATTTCCTAACAAGCAATGATTTGCAATATGTGTCGTGAATGGTCATTTTGAGGATATAATACACTTCCTAACAACAAGAATTGCACCAGAGGGATACGTTGTCCAACAAAAGAAGGAATTAGTGGTGCACGCGGTAGATTTTTCTATCATTTTTGGGCATTTTTACAAAATGGGTATTGATGAGATATTGCGACGATATGTACTTGAGTTCGAGAGAAGAACCATCCTCACGAATGCTCATGGGAGCATCGTGGGAGGACATTATGCAAGGAGAGAAACTACACAGAAGATTCTACAGGCAAGGTTGTGGTGGCCGACCCTTCATCAAGATTCTAAAGCATATTGCAAGGCGTGTGATGTATGTCAAAGAATGGGCAAGCCAACATGGAGGGATAAAATGCCTTTGAATCCAGAAATGACGTTGCAACCCTTCGAGAAGTGGGTGATCAATTTTGTAGGACCCATTCGGCCACAAGGAAAGACAGGAACAAGGTACATTATCACTATGATGAAGTATTTGACTCGTTGGGTGGAAGCACATCTAGTGAAGGATTGCACAAGTGCGACAGCCGCGAAGTTCCTATTTGAGCATGTACTGACACGATTTGGATGTCCAAGGATCTTGATGAGTGATCATGGTACGCACTTCCTCACTGAGACGATCAACCCACTAACGGAGGAATTTCAAGTATATCACTAGAAGAGCACACCTTATCACCCACATGCTAACGGGACAGTGGAGGTGTTGAAAAAAGTGCTTGAAAAATCGCTGACCAAGGTTTGCAATGCTCAGTGAAGTGATTGGGACCTACACATACCTACAATGTTGTGGGCTTATCGAATGACATGCAAGAAATTAATGGGACAAACCCCTTTTAGACTTGTCTATGGTGTGGAAGTTGTCATGCCTATGGAATACATCATGCCTAGTCTGCACATAGCAGCGCTCACAAGTATGATGGATCGTGGAGCCTTGGAAGAGAGGCTCGTGCAGCTGGATGAGCTTGAAGAAGAGAGATTTTTGGTTGGATTTCACCAGCAAGTCCAAAATCAACGCGAAAAGGCATGGCATGATCGACACATCAAGCTGCACACATTTAAGGTAAATGACCTACTTTTGTTATATGATTGTAAGTTTGATAAATTTCTAGGGAAATTCAGGATGAACTGGTTATGGCGTTATGTTATTAAGCAGATTACCGATGGAGGAGCGGTACAGCTAGTCAAGTTTAATGGAGAACCCTTCCCGGGAAAGGTGAATGGCAGTCGCTTGAAGTCATACAACGGTGGTCTGGCCATGTGACTAAATGAAAGTAGCACAGTCTTAGCACTCCAGGTAGTTGAAAGGAGGCACGGGACTATATACTACACTGCCCGGATTGGAGAGCTATGCGATTGGAAGATGGTGCAGAGTGAGGACGTGTCATTGGGTCTGTGGCAGCACGGAGGGAGTTGTGCTACCCAAGGAGAAATTATGCAGGTTGGCTAGAAAGTGACCGTTAAAGTCACTATTCATGGAAAGACAATAGAAGTGACATCAAATGGAGTAGATGACCACTATCATAGAAGCAGTTGTGGTAGTGGAGAGTGCAATAGCAGACTCCACACAGTTGTTCAAACAATTGTTTGAGGTCCTGAACGACTCGCAGGAGGACCGAAACATCTAGAGTGTAGAGACAAAAGCGCGCGAACTCTAACAGCGCTATGATGAAGTTAAGGGCATAGCGTGAACCGTCACACTGACACAGAGGTTAGCTAAGCTGCAAGAAGCCAAGCAGCTGAAGGAATAGGTGGATGTAGTGATACACAAGGAAGCAGTGCTGAAGGCACGACTAAAGCCTTGGCTGGAGGAAGCTTATGCAGTCATAGGATACACTGAAGGCAAGCTTGTGAATCTGCAAGTGACACAACAACAGCTTCAGGATGATAGTGTAGGGGCACTAACTGAGAAGACAGTCAAAGATGTGAAGCAGGCAGCAGCTCAATGCACAGCTGAAGTTGCGGCCATCAAGGTTGAGCTGGACGGGCTTTGTGCAAAGATCTTCACGCCTACCGTGTGACTCGAGGGTGAGTCACAATGTTTGTGTTGGGGGCCTATTTGGAGTGGGATCCCCCAAGGGCAATTTTGGGGATAAAAGCCCATGTTTAAGTCAATTTGGGGATAAAAGCCCATGTAAAAGACTCTGCAATTTGTGATCACGGAGCGCAAAGGCGTTATGTGCCATAAATGGTAGTCCACCCTTAGTTTTGTAAAAGTAAAGTCGGTTGTAAGAGAACTAACCATGGTCTGTGGACCATGGGATTGTATAAAAAGAGCTAAGCCCTAACTAGTTTGAAGGAGATAGACAATGATGGATGATGTAATAGAATCATAGCTTTAGAGCAAGAAGTCTAAGTCTTGGGTTGTAGCATAGGTAAAGGCTATGCAGTTAAGTGCACAAAGGCCTAAGGTAGAAGTCTGCAACTGACTGTGTAGACCACTGCATCTGTGTGCAGAAGGCGGATAGAGTTTGTAACCACTTGGAAGATATTAATGAAGAGAGATATTTTGCAATTTCTGTATCTTTGTTCTATTGAAGCATCTTGATATGTTATGTATGAATTTTCTTTATTATTCTTATATGGTGCGTGAATGAATGCAATTACATTGAATAACTGAATGCATATACAAATACCTGTTTACACGAGGATAACTATAATTGTTTGATAAGATAAGCAAGGCACTTAGATTAATTGCGGAATTTTTACGACATACTGCCATAGCAGTGCGAAAGTACCTAAGAAGCAGGCTCAGGCTAGGCAAAGGACAATCATATCCTTTCACAGAGGTATTCAAGAACGGAATGCAGGGTTTGTCTTACAAGCCCTATAGCGAAGCAACCTAAGAGAAGGCAGGGATAGAGGGAATTAAACGACATCACGACCATCTCAGGGTGCTAAAACTTGGTTCCAGCATCCCCCCATACTGCTTCGAGTGAGACTTCAGTTCATGATCTGCGGCTTGATGTCGAAAGGGCTAGTAGTGTAGGGATCTGTTTGGCTAATTAATGTTGAACCTGGGCTAGCCCCCCTCAAGCCAACAAATTATATAATTCCTCCTTTCTTGTGATTGTGATATACGATATCGCAAATCGCAATCAGCACTAGTTGGGGGTCGATTCTTGACCTGATCCACTTGCAACCTACAATATGTGATATGTGAGGGAAAATGGAGGCCTGTCACTTGGCGCATCCTCAATCGCTGGGAGCTTTGCCACGTCATCGAATCGTGCCATGTAGACAAGTCAAACTTAAACTTTGACTTTCTCTAACTTTTTCATACGAACTTGGATTTGAGTGTTGTTCACACCGTTAGATTTAGAATGATGAGCTCTTTGATCTAAAGCTAAGTTTAACAAGATTTTGACACTTTTATTTTTTAGCATAAACTTGAGCACTTGATCATACATAGTTGTGTACATCGAACCTAAGCACAAGGCCTACACCTGCATCAACGAACACAGTGGAGTAAACTCATTATGGAACAACCTGTTGGATCTGTAGGTAGACAAGGTTCTCCTTTTGTAGAACCTGGCTATTGTTAACGTGGACGTCTACGCCTACAGTCATACAAGGAGTGACAAACTGGTGGGTACTTCTCGAGTTCTTCTTTCTCAGGTCCTTAAAGGAGGGGATGTTACCAATATCTACGATAACCTTGTTGATTGATTTCCCATTCTCATGAGAAGACCCTTAGGTCGTCCTCGAGGCATTCTCAGTATTAGGATTCCCTCCATTGGTAAGTTTCTCCTATGTAAGAGCTTTTTTTCTTTCAATAGAATAGATGTTGATGAACAAGATAATGTTAAAGTGCACGAGAATGGGTTGCACTTAGAGGTTGACCACCCTTTTTAGTCATTTTTATACGTTCCCATAGGCAGGTTATATTGTAATCATTTATAGTCAAAATGTTTTGACTTTCAATTAGTTGTGAAATTAAAAAAAAAAAAACTATAAAGTTTACTAAAGTTCTGAAAAAAATAACTATTAAATTGAATATATTGAAAATTAAAAATAATTTTTGAAACTTGAATTTGTATTTTTTTACTGACTCATATAGATGAAATGATTAATTTCATGGGGTTATAAATAAAATTTGTCAGAAATAAAATTATTTTAAAAATAAAAATCTATATACCAGCAAGTACCATAATAGTACACACATCAAATCCCAATATTTATGAAAAACAGTACACACATCAAATCTCAATATTAATGCAAATTCATTATTTATAAAAATCAAAAATCAAAAATCAAAAAATTGTATTTACCACCAGATGTCATAATAGTAAACACATCAAATATCAATATTTATGAAAATTTCATTTCTAAGTATATGTGTCAAACTCATATTTTACTTTTAATTAATTTTTAACTTTTGAAAATAATTTACAAAGTTTGCTTAATCTTTTGAAAAATTTTGCAATCACATTTTTATTTTATGATATTATTTTTTGGTGGTTATTTTATGATATTATTTTAACCATTCGTAATTCCCTGCGGTCGGTGAAGGATCCTGTCAACCCCAAAGACATGAAGGGTGTGTATCTGATTCCTTGCTCTTGTGGGACACCCTATATAGGGGAAACAGGGCGCTCCATCCAGCAGAGAATTTGCGAACATGCAGCAGACCTGAAACATGGAAGAACAAAGTCCTCAGCCTTAGCTGAACATGTGGACAAGACTAAGCATCATGTCTGCATTGAGGAGGCCAAAGTCATTGCCAGGGTGGATCAGTTCCATCATCGCAAGTTAAGGGAAGCTATTGAAATTGAGCGTAGACCCAGCAATCTCAACAGAGATGATGGTTGGAAGGTAAGTAGGAGTTGGATCCCTGCCCTGTCATCTTAGGGTTTCTTCCTTTCCCCTTGGTTCCTCCAGGGTGCTTTCTTCTTGTTCGGTTTTCTTATTCTGTTCAAATTTATTATATATTGCTGGCAGCTTCATATTCTGACCTTGATATTATGTCCCTCCTGTATTTACTTATGATCTTTAGTATCGGGATTTTAGGTATTAATCTAATTTTGACTTTATGTAGAAGTATGTTTTTCTCATTGATGAGTGTCCTTTGCGTGTTTTAGTAGTTAATTATTTATTTCATAAGGTCATAATTATTGGTTTACATAAATCATGATAATTAAGTTATTATTATAGGTGTGATGGCTTCATTTTAATTATTTTATTCTACTCTTTTAGCTAACAGAATTAAATATGGCTTTTTATTTCTCGTTAATATGATTATAATAATACACTCTCATATACATATATACATATATATATTATCTCAATAAAGAAATTAAACTAATTAATAAACATACTCCTCTACTTTACAAACTCACCTCTTAAGATTAGTATTATTAATTAGGCAATTTAATAATGTAATAAACTGATAAAATATGATATCACATCAAGAGTAAGTAGTTTTATAAACAAAAATAACATACCTCTAATAAATAATGCATGTATATAGTTAGTTACCATTAAAATTATATATTTAGTCCTAAAATCCTATTATTACTATTTTTGGAATTAGAATATATTTTATATAGGTAACCCAATTTAATTTTTTAATAGAATTCATGCAAATAATAATTTTCAATAACCATTAATATTATTCTATTAACATCATAAAACTATTTAATTAAATGAATTACTTATGATACTATTCATGGTACCTAATCGTGCTTATTTCTAGAAATAAAATAATATATTATAATCTTAATATTATAAAATAAAAATAATATTAAATTTATTAATATAATTTTTGGCCTGGGTCCTGGGGTCAAAAATAGCCGTTATTAGCTGTTGGAGTCTCTGCTCAGTCTATTTAATATGCTAAGCCAGGTCTGTCTCTTCAACTTGTCCTAACAATGAACCACACTAGTTGGTTCGAAACGCGTCGACAAATGTCTTTTTCATGTGATTTACACCGAAGCTCTTCTTATATATATAATCTACTTAATATAGAAAACATTTAAAATTATTATGTCACTACTTAAATAAAATATTCCTAAGTTATAATGGGAAATTTTTAACAAAATATTTTTTAAGCCTTACGGCTCCTCCATTATATATATGTATAGCTCTTTGGTATGCCCTTAAGTCAACATGTCTTTTCAAAATTAATTGTGTTCCTTTAATATTATAAATTGCTTTTATTTCAAACATTTTTGCCTACCTTTAATAACTAGCTTTATTTTATGATATTAAATGTTTTTATTTCAAACATTTTTACCTATGTTTAATAGCTAGCTTGATTTTATGATATTAAATGTTTTTCTTTCAATCATTTTTACCTACCTTTAATAGCTAGCTTGATTTTATAGTCAATTTGTGTAGGAGTCATATATGGCCTTGAAATACAAGTTGTCAAATAATTCAAGGTAAAGACTTTTAAGCATTTGTAGATGCATTAGCTGTTTAAGAATATAGACAACAAACAAAAACAAATTGATGTCATTTGTTGAGGAACTTTTTGTTATAAATGATTTTTATGCAAAATAGAAATTTCATTCACTTATCTAAACACTTATTGAATCTTAACTTTGTGAATTCAACTATATAAATCTCCCTACTTAAAAACTTTAACAATTTTATTTGTTTTAATATTGTGAACTAGAAACCTAAATTCAGAAGTTGAAGAAAATCTCAACTATTATAATGTCACATCAAATGAAAACTTGCAAATCACAAGTTTTAATAATAATAAAAAATTTAAAATCTTTATGCATGTGCATGAAGGGAATTTTTATCTTAGATACAATAAATTTTGGTATGAATTACTTTTTGCATAAGAGGCAAGTAGTAAGCAGCAACACTTCATATTACGCTTGTACTATCATGCAAGACAACAACTATTAGTAGAAGAATCAATCCATTCATCTCACCCTAATAAATTCTAGTAGATGTGGAAATCAATATATATTAAAAGATAAGCCTATCAACATATTTCTTTAATTTTTCCTTGGGTGAGTCTAAATTTTACTTTCAATTGAATGCTTCTAGAGTATTTGTGAAATAAAAATAGAACCTAGAAGACCTAACACACTTTTATTTATAAATATTTTTGTACTTTCATCATTATCTCATTAAGTCGATTTTTTTCTTTCAATAAGACCCTTCTTAAAAAAATTTGGAACATGATCACTTCAATTGAGAATAGTGTTGGTAGGTGGCTCATTTTCTTGTTGGATCAATAAGAAAATGATGCAAGTAAAAAGGAATGTTTGAATAGAAGTGTGCTACTTGGTGTTTTAAATTCTAGATTCGTTTCATAATCACTACAGAAGTTCCTTGTTGAAAGATAAATTTTGACTTACCATTGAACAATGCAAGTAGAAGCTTGGTAGGTTTTGTGAATTTTATTTTAATTTTGTAATCAACCCAAGATTCAATTATGTTCTTGGATACTAATAGAATATCATTATTGAAAACTTGAAATACTCAAAATTTTAATTAAAATCCACCCATTTCCCAGAAATGCATAAGGAGACACAACATAAAATTGAACAATGACATGATAAGTATTAATGACTATTATTACATATTTGTAAATACTTACCAAACATGTATGACCATAATAGTTAATTTGTTAATTATAATTCGAGTTTATTACTCTTCTTAAAATAAATAACCCATTCACCTTCCCTTATTTGTTTATTTACGTAGATTATTAGTGCATCTTTCGTGCACTGCCTAGCCTTTTAGTCATTAATATTTGAAAATTCTAGTCATAATTTCTTTTTTGATGTTGTTCAACAAAACATACATGTTGAGTTTCCACTTGGATGAAGTTAGAGAATGTGAAGCACAAGGTTAACCCTTATGATATATGTCTCTTAGTGAATTTAAACACCCCAATAATTCTGTGACATTTTCATAATGGTAGTAAACATCATTTAATAGTCATAATCCCTTCAAAACTAATAGTAACATTCACTTGCAGTTATTCAAATGCAAGGTCAAAAATTAAACCTTTCACAAATGAATGCTAAAACTCTATTCCTTATTTAAATTCAACAAGTTTAATGACATGAAAAAATCATGTCCACCATAGTTAAGTTGGATTCAATTAATGAGAGTCTCTCAACTAACAATACAAAGCATAGGAAAATCCAATCACAACTTTAGAGATGTTTATGGAGACAATGCATAATGAGTATGTTGTAGCAGCTAAAACCACCCTCCAAAATTTTACCTATGCTTCGATATTGGAGCCTCCCTTCTTAATCATAGCAACTCATCTCACACTGGTCCATGTATTCATGCTTCGGATGAGACTTATATTTTCCTTTTTCCTTGTGTTTTCTCTCTTAGTTATTTCTTCCAAGTAACAAATTGATCTCCCAACTTGGTCTCACAGCAGTTCTAGGTTTGTCTCTAGAAACTGTGCAATCCTTGAGGGAAAGCAAGCTTAATAATGGGAATTATGTAGTCCTGACTGTTAGTGAGCCGCTAGCTTAGAAAATCTGCAGTCATGGGAGGTAGCCCAATACTAAGCCCAGAAATTGTGCAACCCTCACTGACCTCAGAAACTATGCAATGCATTGAGTTGGAGAGCTGCACTATTCCCCAGAAATGTGTAGTTCTTCCTGGTAGTGTGCATGGAAATTTTCCACCAAAAAAGAAAAAAAAACATCCCTAAAACATAGGGATCTATTTTATTATCCCAAAGGAGGCACTTGTGCTATTTTTAGAAACTTTCACCAAGTGTCTCTTTTTCCTTGATTTTAAGCATGCACGTCATAAATCCTAAATTTTCCAAATCTATTTAATCGATGCTTCTAGAGATCATTTCCACACTCGATCTTGGAGCTCTATCATTTCCAAGGAGATCAAGAAACCTTCGGTGTGATCGTCGTCACTTTTTATTGTTTGGCTTGTGTGAGTATTGTTTCACTTGTTTCTCTTCATGGTTACTGGTGTTTTGCCTTGTTTTAACTTTTATAAGTGTTGTTCTAAGTCTTAGATTTCCTTTCGCAAGTGTCGCATTATTTTTCCTATTTTTGCACTAATGGTCGCCATTGTGGTGACTCCCCTCACATACTTCGTTTTCCTTCCATTTGATTAATTACTGCACTTGATTCACATGAATTTATCTACACTTAGTCAAATTTGCACTCAAATTCACACTATCTCTTAGATCTTCTTGTTTTCCACACTCCCCTTGGACATATATGGGTTTCCCTTGGCCGGTTTTCACTTTTCCAAGATAGCACTCCACAATATTGAGGCTCAAACCACAAGATTCGCCTCTGGAAATGTGTAATGCGCAATCCAAGCTGACTCCAACTGCGCACTACATAGTTCCATGAGACAGCCTGTCAGCTTGGCCACTTATACTGCTCAATGTGCAATATCTCCCAGGCTGAACTACTCATTGTGCAATTTCAATGATTAGGCTTCCACCTTGGTTGTTGGGACTGCGTAGTGTGCAGTTCCGACAGGCAGCCAGTCCCCCCTGCCAGGAAAAATTGTGCAATCCTTCCCATCTGGTGCTCGGTTTGCTTCTTGAACTTGCATTGTAAGTTGATTTTCTTAAGACTGACATTTTCTTTCCATGAGTGTCCTTTCTATCCCACAAGTACAACATTTGTTGAGCACATCTCCATCAATCACTATTACCATGACATCTAAGAGAGTTGCGTCAAAGGAAACAACTGAGGGTTGTACTAGGGAAGTAGTTGAACAAACATCAGTTGATTTTCCAGTGTACATGGTTAGTCAATTGTTTATAGAGAAAAGTTCATCACTGACATGGTAACGTATTAAATATGTTTTTGTAAAATACTTTGAGGTAGACTTAAAGGACCAACAGGTCTATCTCAACATCTAATAGTCAAGGCTATACAAGGTTAAATGTAGGTATCATGCCTTCCCATGTGCAGATATCATTAGTTGGATTGTTTCACACATGGATGAGAAGATTCTAACATTAAGCAGTGGCAACGAGCAGAACCTTTCCACCTTCTAGGCAGAAGATTTTCAACAAATTTACCACTTGCCCAAGTCAGTAGAGTGCATGGACTCACTCTTCTATGCCACTCATAGCTATGTGAACACAAGAGACATTGTCAAACTTTGGGTGAAAGAGCCATCAAATTTTTGACAAACACCCATCCATGTGTACAAGACAAAGTCCCTCTGGAAGGATTATTAGATCTTTGTCATCTTTGCTTATAGAATTCATGGTCAAGAGAGCACTGAAACCTTTCCTAAAGGGTGGGCGTCTTATTGGACCAATTGGCGAACGATGGGAGGTCGTTAAACTAGTCATATATCTTGGCTCAATAATTGAAGTCCCATGTAGCATAGGCTCAGAATCCACTCAAGAGTCAATGAGCAAGGTTTTATATGTCTATATACTTACTGGATGCAATACGTGCACAACAACATTTCCCTAGCATGAACTGGATATGGACACCATGAGAACCTGTCGTTCACATATATTGCAAGTTGCTTTCAGAATGTATTTATCGAAGAGTAATGGCACAACTAACTAACCACTTCATCACCCCACTACACAAGCTTATCTTTGAAGAAGATCCACCTTGAATTTCACGAGAAGCAATGGAGGTGATAATAGACATCGCATATTAGTATGCCTCATCAGGTGGCACCTTCGTTAGAGTATTTGATGGAGAGGAGCCTCTGTAAGTCTTACCAAGGTATGCCACTGACAAATTGATCATGCAAGAATTATCATACCATCTCGCTACAGGGTTGTCAGCAGCGCTGCACAGGAAGAAGAAAGCACCATGGCCCACTCTTCCTTTGCAAATTGGATTATACGAGATAAGTAACTTGAAAGTCACAGATTCTGAGGCTAAAGAGATAGCCATATTTGAATTTGACACTAAGGAATTTAATATTTATGATCCCCACGGTATTTGCAAGGACCATTGTACGAGAGTTTAATTTTTGTGGATTGGTGAGTGTTTCATTAGCTAGAGGAGGATTCTTGGATATACTTCTCCAATGCCTCCAGACTCAATGATCTGGTTAGTGTAGCAAGGAATTCACAAGCTGCTCCATAGTTAGCGGAAGCTCTAGAAGCAATAACAACAGAAGGCAGCAATCCCATGTAGGACAAGGGAAATAGGAAGATTGATGATAGTCCAGAGGAATAAAAAAGATACAAAACAAAAGAGATCTTCTTATCGAGAAAGAAACTTTGGCAGCAAAAGAAAAGAGGAAGAAAAGGATGCAGGGAGTGGAGCAGACGAAGAGCTAAAATTAGAGGTTGTAGGAAGAAGAACTGATGTTGTAGGAGACAGAGAAGAAGATGAATGAAGAATAGGAGTTGAGGAGGAGAGAATGAGAAGAGAAGTAGAAGCAGGAATAAGAAAAAAGGCAAGATGTGATGACAGAGGAAATAATGCCAATACAGGTTGAGGAACAAGAATAACCAATAGCTGGGGAGGAAGGTGAACAAATGCAGGATTCGGAGCTTTCTTAACAGATTGATCAATTAATCAGAGCAATAGACATGGAGTTGGAAAAACAGTTGCAGCATTAAGATGTTGACCTGATGATGAGAGCACCACAGGTCATCCCTCAGCATGTGGGCTTCACTAGGGGAGCAATACCATATCGCGTGGGTTCATACTGGGGGATATTTACTAAGAAACAGATGACATAATATATTGGGGGATATATAGGGGGTAGAGGATTTTTATACTAGTAGGTATAAAAAATGGATCCCAAAGTTAATGAAAAAATATAAAGGGTTATAAAAAATGTTAATGAAAAAATGGATACCTACAATATGTCGTGAAAGTAGGGGATTTTAAATTGGGAAGGTATATTGGGTTCATATTGGTAGGGGGTTAAATAATGTGATTTTTAGAGATATTTTCCAATATTTAGTCAAATTAAGGGTATTTTTTAATATGTCACTAATGCACGTGATATGTCAAAGGTTCATTGAGTGAAGCCCCCATGTCCCTCAGTCTCCACCACCTCTAGCAGCAGAACCAACCCTGAGCGAGCAAGGAGATGTTGTTCTCCTTGATGATGACCCAGTGATGGATGTGTACAATCTACCATTTGACGAGTTTCGAAAGAGCATTATAAAATCACAGAGAAAACACTTTCTGGATGATCATGCATCACCTGCATTCATGAAAGAAAGGATGATAGTATTAGAAAATAGGAAGCATCCAAATGACATTGTCGAAGCCAGCTTGGCCTATGCAAGAGAAACAAGATTAAATGTTCAGTATTTGACGGCCAAGAATAAGCAATTGGCACAAAACTTGTAGGTTTCCATGCAAGAGGTAGAATAACTTTGAGCAGCAACGTAAAATTCAGTTTCTGCATTGGGGGAGATGAGAGCAGTGATACTGCTAAAGTATCAACACTTGGAGAAACCATGCAAAAGCTCTATGACAGGTTTTTCACCGTACATAAACAACTGTCCATTTTCATGGCTTACAGCAGCATAGCAAACAGTTTTTTAAGATTCTAAAAAACATACAAGCTGCCATCACCTATGTACAAGAGTGGACAGTGTGGTTCAAAGAGGCCCTGTTTGACTTAATGAAGAAAATGCAACCACAGGAAGAGCTGGAGAAAGTGAAGGTTCAAATGTTGATTCAGAACAACAAGCAACTCACCTCATTAATTGGCAACATTCAGGCCTCATATGTACAATTGTATAATAGTTTGGATGTCTTGGCGAGAACACACCAGATCCCATTAGTCAGTTCCCTCACCAAAGCTAAACCTAAGAACCAAGTCTGGAAAGAGGTCGAAGAGTACATGGAGCAGCTGAGATAGAATTCCACAAGGGAATACTTGGAGCTAAACGCATAGAACATGAAGAAGTTCATCGGTGGTCGTGTCAAAGTCAGAAAAATGTTACTCATGCTTCAAAATGATTTGGACATAGGTTCTAAGATAGTGCGCCTATATGCCATGGAGGCTAGAGTCTACTTCCAGCAAGACATTGTTAAGTAGTTTGGGGACACCATCACATAGTACCAAGCTTAGAACCAATATGTGACCGAGAAGCAACAAGTGAAGGTTGTTGAGCTAGACTTCTCCCAAATTCCAGCATCATAGTGTTGTGTCTTGTTAGGCTGTCAAGTTGTCTCTACCCTAATTTGTCTTATATGGGTACAAGTGTAAAATGCAATATTATTTGTAATTATGTTGTAAGTGAAATTCCAAGTGTTAATACTGGAATATGAAAAGTCATCATGTAATGTAATGTGTTATTTTGTGAAGAATTTGAAGAGTCATGAGGGTATTCCAAAGCTCATAAAGGGGATTTTAAGAGTCACCCCCTCTTATTATAAATAGAACCTCATAACTCATCTAACAAGATTTCGGGAGCCAAGCTTTTGGCTAGGCTTAGGCTTAGAAAGAGCTTGGGAGTATTGTGAAGAGCCTTGGGTTCTCCATAGTGTAGAGCGAATATACTTCTTTAGAGGAGCATGCGTTCTTGATTGTAATGTTCCACTATTGAGGCTAGTGGTTGTCAATGGTGTATGTATGAATGGAACTTTCGCTTATAATAATAAAATTAGAGCGAGCACACTTTCATGCATATGTTGTTAATATAGTAGGACTATTCTTGCTACATTGGCAATGTATGTTAATTAACTTATGCATATGCTTATGAACTATTTTTTTTCATTTGTATGAATCTTATTGAATGTGTGTTGTTGTATTAACTCAGCACTTTAACTTATGGGCAATTCTGCATCTTAGCTTGTGATGTCATTTCACTCGTGTGTTCCTTTCAAGTTGCGTACTATTACAGGCTTCCAAAAGGCACACTTCATTTTCCCTTCATGTGTTGGAAACTTCATGCATCAAACTTGACTATCTGCAGGGTCACACACTTTCTCTTACCCAAAGTTATCATAATTGCCTTTGCATGTTTCTGCAATCAAGGCATACATTACCACCCACTATTGAGACTCATACTCCAAATGGTGTGAGGTCTAGTTGAGACTTCATAACGGGGAGATCCCCTTAATATTAACGGGTCCAACACCATTAACAGAATACCATCGTTAAATCGCTATACTAACTAATACATAAAATGATAACAACTATTATGGTTAGACCATAAAAGAGTTTGGGGCATTATAATATTATTTATAGATAATAATATTAGTTATAATAAAATATAAACATGAAATAAAAGATTATAATAATTGTGTTAATTTATCATAAACATGCCTGCTATAATTTTTTTTTAATTATATATTAAATAATGCACTTATTGTGGAATAATATAATTCAATATTCAAGGAAAGAATAATGAGATAGGAAAACACTAACAAGTGGAGGTTAACACATTTTATTGAAGAACCCTATAATTTGGATAAAATTTACAACCTCTACTTATATTAAGTATCTTGTATAATTTCTTTACAAGTTAGGTGATAGTTTCTTGTTCCCTTTGTATACATATTTGATGAGAAATAACGCTTTTTCTTTCTATAGTCCATTGTTATAGTACATCTTAATGAACTAGTTGCAAATAAAAGAGATGATGCATCATGTGTGAACTAATGATGTTAGTCTTCAATGCGTTAACTTTTCGTAATTTCCAATATCTATGGAAACTTTATATTGATTTTGACATTGAATAACTCTTAACAAATTAGACAAAACACTTTCCATTCCGTATCTTTATTTAATTATAATTGTCAAATTATTATGGTTTGTCCATAATAAATATTATATATATAATAATTTTATATAAAAGAAATTCCATTTCAATCCAATATAGAAATTAATTGACATGATATCTCTTTAATTGTTCATAGATAAAGATGTTGAGATGAATACAATGTCAATGTTAATCTTGTGGAATATTTATGCTTTTAAAATTACTGACTAATTAGGAGAGATTCAATGAAGAGGTACTTAGGAGAGATTCAATTTGTGCACCAACTAATACCAAATCTTGTCCAAACGAAAATGACATTTAAAAGTACACGATACTTATTAGTCCCTGCTCTCCGGGCCTGGCAGGGACTATAGCAATCGGTTTTGGTCGGTTGCTATTAGTTCAGCGCGTGAACCCATACAAAATGGAATTCATTAAACTAAGTTTCAAATTTATATTCCATAAATCACTTTTTTCTTACCAATACAAAATTCCCGCCGCTATTTCGACCACTAAGAATTTTAACCGTCTTATTTGGCCTCATATCGAGGCCAGGACCTGGGCAAACTTATGATAAATCTTCCTTTAACATATGTATTCAATGAATTTTCTGAACATGGAAACTAATGCTAGCATTGCATTAGCATTAGTTAGCTAACATTAAATGTAAACCTCATATATCAGTGAACTAGAAACTAGTTTATAAGTAGCTCAGCTCAAGTTGCCAACACATGTGCTTGCTTCGCTGTCTGTCTGCATGTTGATTCGGTGTCAATCTTCTGAAGCTCTGAGCTGAAATAAACCAAATTCGTTGAACATCTGGGCGTAATAGTCGGCGGTACACTTGGATTTATTGCTGCCATACTGATTCTGCCGGAACAGTATTCTACAATTAGAGGTCCTGAAACTGCAGCTACACATTCAGGCGACAAAGGAGAATTTATATTCCTTCATTTTCAACTACAAAATTCTGAGGGAAGCTACTTCCAATTTTAATGCAAATGATCATATGGAAAATGAGAATAATTTTGAATTGCGTTGATAATGACAATAATTTTGAATTGCGTTGATGTGCAGGGGGTTTTACCTGATTGCAGACAGGTTGCAGTAAAACGATTGTATGCATACCTTGGCTTCCTGAGCGGAACAATATTCTACAATCATAGGTCCTGAAACTACAGCTACACATTCAGGTGACAAAGGAGAATTTATATTCCTGCTATACCTATCGAATTCGGAATTCATTTTCAACTACTACGAAATTCTGAGGGAAGCTACTTGCAATTTTAATGCAAATGATCATATGGAAAATGAGAATAATTTTGAATTGTGTTGATGTGCAGGGGGTTTTACCTGATGGCAGACAAGTTGCAGTAAAATGATTGTATGCATACCTTGGCTTCCTGTGCTCAGCATAGAATTTGAGCAATGCTTGAACAACCTAAAATCTCAGGTTCATCCAGTAATTCCCTGCTTCCTGCAATAAATTCATTTCTGTCAGTATGCCAGGAATAAAAATTCATTCCTATGAGAAGAAATTCATTGTATACAGGTTCATGACATGAAAGACCCAATAGAAGCCCTTTATTTTAACGGTGACATTGCCTGCTCTGTCACTCAAGGGACTGGAGTTAAGGTCAGTTTTTGTATATTGGATTTCAAAAAAGGTTATGATCATGTAATGCAGATGACATCTGTGCTTAGGTATTGTCAATCTCATGCGACAAGTTGCAGATTCATAATTGGAACGGAAGCTCAAAGTTGGCTATTCCTAACAAGAATGTCAAGTGCCTTACCATGGCAGAAGGGAAAATTTATTGTGGCTGCACAGATTATAGTATTCAGGTAAGAATGTGCTTTCGAAATTGCTTGTTTGCATGTACATTAGTCCCTGCCCTCCGGGCCTGGCAGGGACTATAGCAATCGGTTTTGGTCGGTTGCTATTAGTTCGGCACGCGAACCCATACAAAATGGAATTCATTAAACTAAGTTTCAAATTTATATTCCATAAATCACTTTTCTCTTACGAATACAAAATTCCCGCCGCTATTTCGACCACTAAGAATTTTAACCATCTTATTTGGCCTCATATCAAGGCCAGGACCTGGGCAAACTTATGATAAATCTTCCTTTAACATATGTATTCAATGAATTTTCTGAACATGGAAACTAATGCTAGCATTGCATTAGCATTAATTAGCTAACATTAAATGTTAACCTCATATATCAGTGAACTAGAAACTAGTTTATAAGTAGCTCAGCTCAAGTTGCCAACACATGTGCTTGCTTCGCTGTCTGTCTGCATGTTGATTTGCATGTTGATTCGGTGTCAATCTTCTGAAGCTCTGAGCTGAAATAAACCAAATTCGTTGAACATCTGGGCGTAATAGTCGGCGGTACACTTGGATTTATTGCTGCCATACTGATTCTGCCGGAACAGTATTCTACAATCAGAGGTCCTGAAACTGCAGCTACACATTCAGGCGACAAAGGAGAATTTATATTCCTTCATTTTCAACTACGAAATTCTGAGGGAAGCTACTCCCAATTTTAATGGAAATGATCATATAGAAAATGAGAATAATTTTGAATTGCGTTGATAATGACAATAATTTTGAATTGCGTTGATGTGCAGGGGGTTTTACCTGATTACAGACAGGTTGCAGTAAAGGTTGCAGTAAAACGATTGTATGCATACCTTGGCTTCCTGAGCGGAACAGTATTCTACAATCAGAGGTCCTGAAACTGCAGCTACACATTCAGGTGACAAAGGAGAATTTATATTCCCGCTATACCTATCGAATTCGGAATTCATTTTCAACTACTACGAAATTCTGAGGGAAGCTACTTGCAATTTTAATGCAAATGATCATATGGAAAATGAGAATAATTTTGAATTGTGTTGATGTGCAGGGGGTTTTACCTGATGGCAGACAGGTTGCAGTAAAACGATTGTATGCATACCTTGGCTTCCTATGCTCAGCATAGAATTTGAGCAATGCTTGAACGGCCTAAAATCTCAGGTTCACCCAGTAATTCCCTGCTTCCTGCAATAAATTCATTTCTGTCAGTATGCCAGGAATAAAAATTCATTCCTATGAGAAGAAATTCATTGTATACAAGTTCATGACATGAAAGACCCAATAGAAGCCCTTTATTTTAATGGTGACATTGCCTGCTCTGTCACTCAAGGGACTGGAGTTAAGGTCAGTTTTTGTATATTGGATTTCAAAAAAGGTTATGATCATGTAATGCAGATGACATCTGTGCTTAGGTATTGTCAATCTCATGCGACAAGTTGCAGATTCATAATTGGAACGGAAGCTCAAAGTTGGCTATTCCTAACAAGAATGTCAAGTGCCTTACCATGGCAGAAGGGAAAATTTATTGTGGCTGCACAGATTATAGTATTCAGGTAAGAATGTGCTTTCGAAATTGCTTTTTTGCATGTACAATTCATGCAGAAATTTGATCAATCTCTTTGCATAAGAGTAAATTACCTTGTTGGTTGAATTGCATTGCCACCAAGAACCATTCTCGAAGCAGTTGTGCTCTAGGGAATCTGCAGCTGAAGCTCCGCGAGCTATCAGAGCCCAGAGCTATGTAAAACTGCCTGTGGCTTCTCTAAATCTAGATAGAGCAAGCTAGAAGCTGAGTGAAATAACCGGTTTCAAAACTGAGAACAGAAGCCTGCATCATAACCTCGCTCGCAGATATACCGGAGCATGTTGGTAATACAGAAACTGCAATCTGGCATGTGGCTTGCATGTGTGGCTTCTCTAAATCTAGACAGAGCAAGCTAGAAGCGGAGTGAAATAACCAATTTCAAAACTGAGAACAGAAGCCTGCACCTAGAGCTATGTAAAACTGCCTGTGGCTTCTCTAAATCTAGACAGAGCAAGCTAGAAGCTGAGTGAAATAACCGGTTTCAAAACTGAGAACAGAAGCCTGCATCATAACCTCGCTCGCAGATATACCGGAGCATGTTGGTAATACAGAAACTGCGATCTGGCAAGTGGCTTGCATGTGTGGCTTCTCTAAATCTAGACAGAGCAAGCTAGAAGCGGAGTGAAATAACCTGTTTCAAAACTAAGAACAGAAGCCTGCATCATAACCTCGCTCGCAGATATACTGGAGCATGTTGGTAATACAGAAACTGCGATCTGGCACGTGGCTTGCATGCAATGTAATGGTGTTGGGTAAATTACGGTTCAGATGGATTGCTGATTGCCGTGTGAGACCAAAAACCACTAGAGAGGAGGTGCACTACTATCGATTTCTCTATGAGACCAAAAACTAGTAGAGAGGAGGCAAAGTACTATCACATCACCTTTCCTAGACATGAAACCTAGTCCATATGTCATTCCTTCCTGGATGGCAATAAAAGCATAAATCCAAGACTTTTTCACTCAGGTGGAGTTCTCGAACTTAACAAAACTTTGAAACAAGTTAGCTAAAGTTATATAAGCCTTACAAAATATATATATAAGCCTTACATCATATAAGCCTTACAAAATATATATATATAACGTAAGAAGAAGATCCGCTTGCGTTGCACCTTCCTACAAATAACATATAACTACACTGCACCCCTTATACAATTTCCATCAATAACGTAAGAAGAAGATCCGCTTGCCTTGCACCTTCCTACAAATAACATATAACTACACTGCACCCAATATACAATTTCCATCAATAATGTAAGAAGAAGATCCTCTTGCGTTGCACCTTCCTGTAAATAACATATAACTAACTGCACTGCACCCAAAAATAGATAATAAAAAATAAAAAAAAATTAATAATATATATCCTCTCTCATCACATAATATATATTCCGGTAACAGAAAATGACGAAGTCTTCTCTAACATTAAAAAAAATCAAATCGGAGCTATCAGTCAAGCGAATATTTTACAATATCACACACAATAACGGAGTCTTTCTGTAAGTATATAAAAAAATAGTTACAAGTACAACGAATCCTATATCGCTAATAACAAACAGTCATGATGACGAAGTGTTTCAAAGTCAGGCGGCTCCTATCTTCGACTGATAAATCCCTTCTTCACATGCAGAGTTGTTACGAATCTGTCGTAATATTAAATGCATGCTTCAGATGGTCATATTGTAGGATCACTCGTTATCCAGGACCAGGAACTACATCTCTTCTACTGGCCTAATGAGCAGGCCTAATTCACTAACAGCTACAGCTACTGATAAGGAAATAGTAGAAGCAAGGGGCAGCTAGTGCCCATGCAGCTAGCCGGCTTAGGGCAAGGACTAGCTGCCCCGCAGCACCTCTTGTTTTATTCATGAAACAAATAGATGTAAAATCTTTAAAAGCTAAGAATACATTATTACTAAAAATAAATAATTCAAAAAATTTATAAATAAAATTAGAAAATATATACCTATTATCTTTAGTAACCTGTAAACTAATTAACATCAAATCTAATCTTGTTATAAGGAAAATGATATTTAAAATTACATGATACTTATTTAATTCATGAAATATATAGATGTAGAATATTTAAAAGCTAAAAATACATATTACTAAAAATAAATAATTCAAATATTTTCCAACTAAAATTAGAAAATATATACATATTATCTTTAGTAAAAAGCCCTTATAATTACAATGTTGTTGAGTTACGAAATGGGTATGTAGTTACTATTAATCTCATCAGCATTTTCCTTTATTCTTATTTTTTCTATATCCTAATATGTAATATATTAAGGAATTATGGCAAGAAATGAAGGAATTATCTTCAATTACGATTTGGCTAATTATTACCCTTCTTTATGTAGGAAAACAACAAAAGGGACAAATGTTGTTCCCTAACGAAGGAACAGTGAAAATCAACAAGCCAAGGAAGGAATGTGATGGTTAAAGTCAAGGCCAAAGACGAATCAAAAGGATAGTGCGAGAAAGAAAAGGATGTTTGAAGTTGGAAATCAGTTGTGATTCCCTCAGAATCGAGAGATCCTGAGGGATCGCATTTACCATTTATCTTTTATCCTTTCTAATTATAAAAGGAGACAATTGTAAAAAGAAAAAAGGGAATCCCTGTTGTTATTGAATTTGTAATTTTAATTAAAGACTCTTGTTGTTGAGAGAACCTATTTATATTGTAATGCTACTCGATGATTAATACATAAGTGAAGTTGTTGTTCCCTCGAGCTATCTGAAGTAACTTAATAGTGTTCGCTGGCGACTAAGGGCCCAGCCTCTGGTGGATTCAACTACTTTCTTTGTGTCATACACTTCCAATTCTCGCAAGTGTGATGGTTTAATAGTATTCTCGCTTTCTGTGATTCTATTTATTTCGTTGTTTATTATTTTCTTGTGTTGACAAAATATCTTTGCTTTATACGATTTACAGCATTATAGTTTAATTCAGTTCATCTTCAGATTGCTTAACTTAGAGAAATATTCAATTTGATTTAATCAACTATAAAGAGTTTAACTCTCACTATCAGACTCTCAGATTGATATCATTATTGTTTGGATTATTTACTGGATATTTGGTTTGATTTAGATTAAATCAGTTAAGGAGAGATGAGTTATTGTTACTGTACTCTCAGCTGATGCCATTGCTAGTTGAATTGCTTGAGTAAGGATTGATTACAATTTCAGTAGAAGTTTGAGTCTTGAAGTTTAGTTGTTATATTTCCTTTAATGATTACTATTGGAATTCATTAGATGCATTCATTTACTCTTGTATTTAAAGATCTATACTGCAATTTAGGAAACATTACTCTCTGAATTAAATAGCAGCCACATACTATGTACACTCTTGAAATAAGAGGACTTGCCTGGGTTGATAATTAATGTGAGGATAATTAGGAGTTTTAAAAGGCACCTTTTATCAGTGAACATTTTGGCATCGTTTCCAGGGAGAGTGTAGCCATTTATAAAGAGTGATGTACATCTGATTATTGTTGTTGAGGAAGAATTAGGTATTGAAAATGGGAGGTAAGAACCTATGTAATGAGCAAGTAAAGTGCTTGCTCCTTCGCCCGCTTTTCAGCACAATTACAGAAAATTAAAGTAGGTATTTGATGCATGTATGTTGAGAGAGAACTAGGTATTAAAAATGGAAGGTAAGAACCTGCACATGAAGCAAGTAAAATTCTTGTTCCCCTGCCTGCTTTCCAGTAGAGTTGTTAGGAACTTAGGGTAGAGGTAAACATTTGAATTATTTGCATGAATGAGTAAGAAGAAAAGACCCAAAAACAATCCAATTCCACTACCCAAACCTGAAAAATCTAAGGGACCAGTGACCCTTGGATGATCAACTTTCATAAACGACATCTTAAAGAAAGCTAAATCTCAGCCATCAATAGGTCCTCGAACAAGTGCTTCTAGACAACTTATTGTCTCCCTTCGGGCCACAGGCTCACCATATGTAACCTACGTTGAGTTCCATAGTAAAACAGAAGGAATTGAGCAGAGCTTTCAAGATACTGAAAATTCGTGCCCAAGTCCCTCACGAGAAGGAAATTCTTGTAATATTCATCAAGGAGGAGGAGAAACAGGGGAAACAGAGGAACCAAGATCCCCCCAGGGAGTAATTGAACAAGGAACACTCAGTATCCCAAATTGAGGGAGTGTTGTTAAGATCAATCCCACCCCTTCTAGTCACCCTAGGAATAACTCTTTAGAGATCCTGGAAGGGTACTGGCATATATTTGATCAAATGGCCAACAACCCACAAGCACCCTGGACCTCTACATTACAGTATCCCATCGTTGACACAGTTGTTAATGCACTCATGAAAGTTATCCCTCTCCAAAATATTCCCACCTTTCATGGACTGACATCAGAGGATCCAGATGCATTTCTATTTGAATTTGATGTATTATGTCGGGGTTATGATTATACCACCGACCCCAAGAAACTAAAGTTGTTTCCCTCTACGTTAAAAGGAGTAGCCCTGCGTTGGTTTATGGGACTAGGTGGGGGCACAATAAATGATTGGGATCAAATGAAAATTTCTTTCCTTAAAAAATATCAGGACTATTGCAGATCTAGAGAATTGAAAGATGAAATATTCCAAATGGTAGCAAGACCTAGTGAAACGTTGGAAGAATATGTGAAACATTTTCAATATAATCTCCAGCGGTCTCCCTATGCAACTATGCCTTTGCCTAATAATGTGCTAAAAACTACATTGATCAAAGGAATGAAATACCAATGGATAGATATATTAAATACTATGGGTAAAGGTGATATATATCAAGAATATTATGCTAATATTATTAAATTATGTATCAGGTCCTCAAGAGGTAGTATAAGATTGAAACTAGCAGAACGCGACATGACCACCGGGGGAAGCAAAATCTCTGGCGGGAGCATTTCTCGTGCAAAAATTGGCAACCTGCTAGAGGATTTCAAAACAAATATCTTGGGAACTTTGACGACGCAACTAGACATCATGCAAGCCAAGAAGAACAAAAAATGGTGATATTTTGTACTAGATGCAGGAAAAAGCATAGTCATAAAGAGTGCCTGCTGGATATGGTACAAATCTATGCCATATGTACCAAAGATCATGCCACAGAAAGCTACCCATCACTCCCAGGGTTAAAAGCAATCTATAAGGAGGCAGAAGAAGAACTGAACCAGTCTACCTGCTAAATCATCGTCACCAATGGCAACGACGACAAACAGGTACGGTTACTGACCCATATTCTTTCTTTCAACCCTCGCAATACAATTCACAACAATACCCAAGAGCTATGTTGCAGAACCAGCCACCTTTTCCTAATTGGTCACAACAACCATTCCCTATGCCACCTTGGTCCAACCAATCAAATCAAAACAACAATCGGCCAAATTCCTCTTACTTTCCACCATTCTAGCATAATACTGCATATCCATCTCAATGGCCACCTTCTAGTTCACAAAATCAGAGTTGTCAGTCAAGCTGGAAAAGACCTACAAACCAGCCAGCAGAAACAATCCCCCTACCTCAACCTACACTTCCAGCACCCTACACATTGCAAAAGAACCCTCATACCAACCTACGACCACAACTCCCAGCCAACCCAACCCAAACCCCAACAATAGACCAGTCCAATCTGTGCAAATTATTGAAGGACCGGAGCCAGAAACTGAGTTGAGGGAGTGTAATGAGCTTAAATTAAGGTCTGCATGGATAATAGATTTAGAGGGGGATAAAAATATACAAATTGAAGATCTGTTACCTATAGAACAAACACCACAACTGGAGAATACGGTTAAACAAAAAACTCACTATCAAACCATTACCTCTTCTCAACCATTCCCAGAGAGATTAATTATACCCCGCTCAATCGAATATCCTGATTTTGATCTTCAGGGAGAATTGAAAATTTTGTGTGTAAAAATACCTCTCCTCCAGGCTATCCAAGAAATTCCAATTTATGCGAAAACTATTAAGGAAATCTGTATGAAAAAGCTGGAGAGGAAAATAAAAACAACCCCAATTGTCCATGTAGTTAGTACTTTGTCTAATTTATTATCACGCAAAGAAACACCTGTAAAATATGAGGACCCAAGAAACCCTATAGTCATGGTACAAATAAATGGATGCTCCTTCCCCAATGCATTAGTTGACCTAGGAGTAGCAATCAATATTCTCACAACAACAACCAGTCAAAAACTTGGCATTACATCCTTGGACCCAACCACAACCTTGGTGGAACTGGCTGACCAATCGATAGTCAAACCAGAAGGCACATTACAGGATGTAATGGTGTCTGTAGATTCTTGGGAATACCCAGCAGATTTTTTGATCATCAATCCTAGAAACCGGCTAGACGGACATCCCCTAATTCTAGGAAGACCTTGGCTAGCAACCGCAAATGCTTACATAAGCTGTCGAATAGGCACCATGACTATAGCAAGAGGAAGTAATGTGAAGAATTTAGCCTTATATCCTCCAGCTCAGGCAAGTTTAACAATAATAAAAACTAGAAAACAACATGTACCATATCTAACTGAAAACATTAGATCACCGCTAACTATAGAAGATGCTCTTGAATTCAAGGATCAAACAGAAGATGACATCATTAACACTTACATTAACCAACCAGATGTCGTATCCCATCCAAAATGTCACATGATCGAAGTAGCCTTGGATAACGAAATTGAAGAAGATCCATTAAAGGATATTAATGACCAGTCAATACCAACGACTTTTGTTTATAATAGCAAAACCATAGAAATTGAGTGAGGGAAAGTCCTAAATATCAACAAGAACCTGACTGATGACTAGGAGCAGAAGCTTGTTCAACTTCTAAGAAAATATAAGGAGGCATTCGCATGGGATTGCCTAGACATGAAAGGGATTGATCCCCAATTATGCATGCACCACATCTATACAGAGAAAGATGTCAAGCCCATTCGACAACCTCAACGGAGGTTAAACCCTCACCTTAAAGATATTGTTAAAGATGAACTACAAAAACTGTTAGACGTAAATTTCATCTACCCTATATCTGATAGCAAATGGGTTTCTCCATTAGTAGTGGTGCCTAAAAAGAATGGAAAGTGGCGTATATGTGTAGATTATAGAGAGCTTAATAAAGCAACCCAAAAAGACCATTTCCCCCTTCCATTCATCAACCAGGTCTTGGACACATTGGCAGGAAAAATTTATTTTCTTTCCTAGACAGCTTCAGCGACTACAATCAAATTCAAATTGCCCTTGAAGACTAAGATAAGACTACCTTTACCTGCCCTTGGGGGACATTTTCTTACAAGGTATTACCTTTCGGAAGGTATTACATTCCAAAGGGCTATACTCAACATTTTTTCAAACTTGATAAACAAAGGACTCGAGGTATACATGGATGACTTTACACCCTATGGAGATGACTTCGAGCTGACATTACAAACGCTAGAGAAAGTTCTGAAAAGATGCATTGCTACCAATCTATGTTTAAACCATGAAAAATGCCACATAATGATGATCGAGGGCCTCATCCTCGGTCACTACATCTCAGCAAGTAGAATTCAGGTGGATCCAGTAAAAATTCAAATAATTCTCCGCTCCACACAAACTGAGGTACGTAGTTTCTTGGGATTTTCTCGATATTATAGAAGATTTATAAAGAATTTCTCTCAAATTGTTGCACCATTATATGCATTAACAGGAAATATTGATTTCATATGGACTGACAAATGTGACACTGCTTTTGAAGATTTAAAATAGCTAGTATCAATAGCCCCAGTGTTACGGGGCCCAAACTGGGATTTGCCACTCCAGATTTCATTCAATGCACCAGATATGGCCATTGGAGCAGTTCTCAGCCAGGAGGAAGATAAGAAACCTTATGAGATATACTACATCAACAAGAATCTATCTCCGACTGAGTTGAATTATACTGTGACCGAAAAGGAATTTTTGGCTGTAATCTATGATATTAATAAATTTAGACATTATATAACAGGATACCCTGTGGTTTTGTATATTGATCACTCTGCTATTAAATATCTAGCTAATAAATCTATTACAAATGGATGAGTGACAAAATGGTTGATTATTTTGCAAGAATTTGACATAACAATCAAAGATTGACCAGGAAAGGAAAATCCAATAGCTGATTTCCTTTCATGTATGCCAAAGATAAATGACTCGACAGCAATAGAAGACCAGTTCCCTGATGAACACTTATTTGTTGTAACTGTGAAAACACTGTGGTGCGTGGATGTCGCAAACTACCTAGCAGTAGGAAAATTATCTAAGCACCTGACACCCAGTGAAAGAAAGCAAATAGTACATCACAGCACTTGGTTCTCCTGGATCAGAGGATATTTATTTCATATAGGGGCTGATATGCATATTCGAAGATGTGTCAGGGAAGAAAAAGTCTTCGACATCCTGAAAGCTTGCCACGATGGGCCTTGTGGTGGACATTTTGTAGATTGCATGACTAGTGACAAAGTCTTATAGACAGGCTATTATTGGCCCACCATTTTTAAAGACGCCAAGAAGTTTGTCCAGGCATGTGATAGTTGTCAAAGAATGGGATGCCTTAGGAAATTTGATGAGATTCCCCTATATCCGTAGTTAGACATTGAACCTTTTGAATGATGGGCGTTAGATTTCATTGGTCCAATAAACCCATCATCTAATCAAAAGACATATATACTAGTTGCAATAGAATATGTGACTAAATGGGTGGAGGCAAAAGCATTACCAACGGCAACGAAGGACTCAGTAATCCACTTTCTTTTCCAACTTTTTGTGCAGTGTTATCTCAAAATTAGACCCTGGAAGGTTGTTGATCAGGAAGACCTTAAGTAACTATTTCAAACCTACTTTAGGCTGAGGCTTAACCTCCCCAACCTCAGAGGGCTCTCTCAAAGGATTAATGATTTTTTATTAAGATTAAGATGGCTAACTCTTGTAAAACAAAGATAGAAAAATGAGAGTGGTGGAAACACAATTAGAAGCTACCCATTGGGCTTGTGGAGTCAAAACAGTTTCAACATAACAATGATATCAACCTTACATAGAAGTCAGGACATTTAGAATTCAACCATTCAGAACACACCAAAAACATATAAGACAACACAGTTTATAAATATGTGAAGGACATTAGAGAACAATCAGTGATTTCTAAGTAATCACACATCTATACCACTGCAAATATTGAGGAGAGGATAATACACAACATTCTGAACAGTAAATTCCTTCTGATTCCTAAGAAGTAAAGCCAAGTCTTGTATTACTAAAACAAAGTTTTTTACATAAAGCCAAATATCAGAGCCTCTTTCAATAAATTTCCAACCCCTTGTACATCAGCTCTTCTGCTATATATAGAGCTCTGAGATTCCTCCTCCATCATGAGGGGAACTCGAATTATGCTTGCTATGACACCTATTCAAACTTTAACTAATTATTAAATGCAACAAACTGCTAACTAGACATTTTAGAAACCTAAGACAATTAGGAGTCTAACTCCACATCATGCTGATAATAGCATTAATTACAATAAAAACTTGCTCTCTGACAAGTGGTTCCCTTCAGTTTAACTTTGATGGATGTTTAAAGTTCCTTGCTGGCCCTTAATGTCTTATCTCCTTTACTGCTCCTGCAAAGTAGGAAACTGCCCCTGTCTTCCTGTGTTTGGTTTCCTCAAGGATGTTTGAGACCAATTAACCATGATGTCTTCTTTGATTACACAAGAGTGTATTGTAATGCCATGTCCTTGATGTGTTGTAGACCCCTTTCCCATATATTCGTATGAAGGCAAAACCTCTTCAAGGTTGTTTGAAATGTCGTGGAGAAAACTAGTAGTGATTTGTATGACAAGACTTATAGTTCATATTTCTTTTCCTCCGCTTGTTTTACCTTTGCATGTTGCTTACACATTGTAATGATCCTTTTTTGACACTCCCCTTTTCAAAAAATTTCTCCTTGATTTCTCAAAATTGGTGGACTGAGTTTAATAATATAGCTACAGCAGTTTCGTAGCGCGCTACGAAACTGCTGTGCATTATGCGTCTTTTTCAGCAATTTCGTAGCACGCTACGAAACTACTGTGTAATCACAAAACACAGTTTAACACCAAAATATGACTAACTTGAGCCTCTTTTATCTTGACATATCCCTTTCAACTGCCTTGAAGCTATCAAAACTAAGTAGAGATGTATCATTCTTCAAGAAACTGTAACAAGTTAAATCATCCAAATTTTGAATATAACCTTACTTGCTATGTGCTTTTCTTAAGGAGATCTTTCTCGCTGGCTTAGCTGCATCCTCAAATATTCAATTTTCCTTTTCATAACTCTGATCCCAGCTCTCAGTTTTGTGTTAACCCTTCTGATGAATGCTGCTTCCTTTAGTGCAGGGACTGTCCAGGTATAATATTGTGTATTACAGTCGACCACCTCGGGTATTTAAAATGTTTTATCTTCCCACAGAGCTTGCATTTTGTCAAAATGAGCTTCCTTGATTGCATGCTTCCTAGAGGCTTTCTTCAATCTAGCAATTTCAAGATTTGCTAACCTCAACTTATTTTTCAATTCTTCAACACTATATTCCTCTGGCGGGATGATTGCCTTTCCTCTATCTTCTCTATGCAGCGGTGATGATGTTTCCAATGAAGTCACAGGTCTATCATGAGCTTTTACAATATCCTCTATTCCACCTGCTTATGGCATCATCTCCTGCATCTGTTTGAAATTCCTTGTCATGGGTCTTCTTGGCTTAAAGAAAAATTGAGCAACCTGATCATCAAACTTGAGCTTTTTCGAGGCTTTGACTCTTTTAGTCTTGTCTTTACTTGATTCTATCAAATATGCTTGAACCAAGGGATATTCTTCAATGTCAATGGCTTGCAGTAAGTCATTCAAGATTCCCTTTGAAACAGGGCTTTCCTCAGCAACCACCTTCTTGCCTTTTTCCTTAGCTAATTGACTCCTGGTCATTCTTCTCTGGACTACTTCTCCTGTAGATGATTCACTTCTACCTTCTTTGATCTGAGTTTTCTCTTTCAAGGACTGTTGGGGTGTGTCTTGGATAACCATTGATCTGGTAGGATCCCTTACTTGTTTCCTAGCTTTCAATTTTGTGAATCTCTTGGATCTTGTTTCTGTACAATGATCAGTTGTTGGTGGAGAAGCTTTCACAACTTGAGGGCTAAGACCGGTTTCATTTTTAAAACCAGACATAAAAATGAATGTGGGCCAATCCCTACCTACTCTCTAGAGTTCATGCAGAACAATCAACATAACTGAGCCATGGTGAAACAATGAGGCCTCACAGGCTTCTTTCCTTAGCAGCACCTTGTCACACATTTTGCTCAAGCTACAAAATAAATAGAAAGGTAAATCAATAGATGTCTTTCCTGTAAAATGCACCAGAAGATTGAAATGATATGAATACACCTTATTATATCTCCCTTCACAGGTTAGGTACCTCTGTATGCGGGTAAGCAAATTGGCATATGAGTCTTTGACATAATTTCTAGGCACAGACTTGTTTAAATCTGATTCAATGAACTCCGGCTTCAAAAATTCTTTGCAGGGGGTCATATCAAATTTAAAATTTTTAAACCATTTTTCTTGTCCTCTTGGAATCTTAGTGATTGTGGAGATTAAATCTGGTGAAGTTTGCAATTCAAGCACACCAACTTTTGAATTTAGTCCTGTTAAATTCAAGTCAAACTCTTTGGTGATTTGTGCATGACCTCCCTGGAGTTTTTCGCAGAAATTCCAACATCCAACTTGCTTGAATGCACATTCCACTTCCCTATTCTTCAAGATAATGTCTATACCTTCAGGTTCACTCCTCAAACATCTACCTGACCTGTGCTCTTTCCTTTTTGTAGGTCCTTCCATGATATTTCGGTGTAATGAAAACTTGACAGGCTGGCACTGTCTCAACCTTTGATCACTGCCTCGCTTGATAGCTGCCTCACTTGAATACTGCCTCGCTTGACGTTTGAGGAATTCAAATTTAACATTTGTTGATTATTCCTCATGCAATAAATACAATCATAATCATGACTGTGAATACTTGGCTCTTCTTGAAACTTGCAATCCGAGCATACCAAGGTACCTAATGACTCTAATGATGAAGATAAGTGGTTAGACATGATAGGTGAAGTGTATAAGCTAACAGTGGATGATGAAACCATAACTGAATGTGACAGATATGACATCTAAGAAAGATATGCTACGGATTGCACAAATCTCCGATTTCGTAGCGCAGCCAGTGTAAAATCTAAGTTTTGCGCTACGAAAAAGCCTAGACTTGTTTCTGCACTACGAAAACACCTAAACTGCTTTATAACACATCAGAACCTTAAAAAAACCTTGATACAAGGAATTTATATGGTTTGTGGAACCAGTGATGAATGAAAATGAATTATTTACCTTTATGCAACAATTCCACAAAGATTCTAAAGACTTAGACACTACATTGAACATGGAAAAACTGAACTTGGACTAACACCTAACCTTCACAAACAAACAGATGTGAACAATTTGGTAATCGCTTCTTGAGTGATAACATGCAGTATGACTTGCATAGAGAAATAATCACGGATGGAGGGCCACATTTTATAGGCCATAATATTGTTGCAACATTAAAAAATAATCATATCATGCACAGAATCACAACTCCATACCACCCGCAAGCAAATGGCCAAGTAGAAAGTACCAATAAAGTAATCGAAGAAATACTCACAAAGACAGTTGCATCACATAGACGTGACTGGGCTACCCAATTTCCAGAATCCCTGTGGGCATACCGCATGACATGGAGAAATACCACGGGATATTCCCCATATCAGCTAGTGTTTGGCAAAGAACCTATCTTCCTAATCGAATTTGAAATTCCAACATTGAGGATAGCTAAGGAAGTAGGCTTGGACTTAAATGAAGCACAGATTAATAGGCTACATCAAATCAATGAATTGGATGAAATCAGCTATTAGCTCTTTAGCATACTGCACTGATCCAACAACAAAGAGCGAAATGGCATGATGCCCTTATCAAGAAGAAGATCTTCCACGAAGGTGATTGGGCACTTTTGTATGATTCTAGGTTCCAGGATTTCCCGGGAAAACTCCAAACCAGATGGTTAGGCCCCTATGAGATACAAGAGGTGCATGACAATGGCACCCTCACATTAGCCACCATTGATGGGTTTGGATATTCTTTTAAAGTGAAATTACATCGAGTGCGCCTCTATCACAAACCGCTTACCAGGGAGTCCTTTTGCCAACAATTACGGGAAGATTCCACTATATAAATTCTTGCTGAGGAGGGCAACCCGTTGATCTGAAAATTATTCATGAATGATCTTAGTTAATTAATGAAGGTATTATAGACTTATGTGCTGGGGTGTGCCTATGTTATTTTAAATAATGGATCGATAAGATTGCGAAATACAAAAGCACTTGAAACAGTAAGAGAGACACAGTAAGAAAATACAAAAACACAACAAATTTAATAAGGAGTTCACCCAATCCTCCTAGGCTACGTCTCTTAGTCCAGCCTTTAGTGGTGGCCTTTCTATTGTGTCTTAAAGCAGAGAATTTACAATAAGGAGTTCAATTTGACTCTCACTTAACAAAGAATGATCAGTAGGATTGTACTTGGATCCCCAAGTCTCTAGAGTACACAGACTCCCCTTACTGAATCTCGACCTCAACTAGTCTCAGTGGTATGAGTCCAATTTGGTACTCAATACCAGACAGGAATACATTGAGGAGTTGCTTGAGCCTCTCAAGCCTTCTCTAGAGTTCACATACTCTCAGACTCTCTCTGTTCTATCTGCTTGATGTTGCCTTTGCTTTGCAAGTCAGCTCGGATTCTTTGTTCTCTACAATTCACTTTTTTTTCTCTACTTCTATCCCCTCTTCTCTTTATATGTTCATGGCTTAAAGCCAATCTACTCCCTGACTATTCATTTCCACTTCCTAGCTCTCTAGATCACCTGCCTCTATCCACTAGAATTTCCCTGCTCTGCGTCATCATCGTCGTGTAACACCTCACAGAGAGGTGGCCACCTGTTTCCTCATGAACTGAGTGTCAGTTCTCTCTGAATGATCGTTATTTCCGTTGCTCGAAGATTGTCCATGAAACCGACTCCTCTGCCAACTCATCGGTCATGTCAGACCCCAAATCTCATGTACCTCAGTCTATTTCCCCGTCAAATCCGGTCTTCCATCGGGTTGATTCTCCGTCGTTGATCTAGAGCCTTCATATCCTACAGTCTCCATCTATATCCTGCGGGTAAGTTACTCGACCGTTACTCACGCGATGTAAGTGGTTTTCTCTCTCATCCGTTGGACGTGTGTCACCCGGTGTGTGGCATCGCTCTGAATTTGGCCAAACCCGCTTATCGCTTGAAGTGCAAGTGATATCCTACTAGTTTTGGGTGTGGAACACACCTTCTAACAGTTTCCACATGGTTTCCTATTTTCCTCGTGACCGAGCGCTCGAGGCTTTCCTTCATTGAGATTTTTTCCCTGCCTTTGTTTTTGGATCTAGGCTTCTGATTGCCAATTTGTGTTCATGCGTGGTCTCCATGGGCCAACGGTCAGCGCGCTTTGACTGAGAGTCCTCGTTGTTCTATGCTGGCCACAAATTGCCGTTGTCCAGAGGTCACTTTGATAAGCTCGTTGTTCATAAGATTTTGAAGCCTGACATAATTTGAAATAGTCATGGAAATGTTTAAGGATCTAATTCAGATCACGACCTTACCACTAAAAAAGCTTTTGGACCACCAAAAGTTGGTTTTCAAGCATCGACTAAGTGAGGGTTCTCACTTGTGCAATCTCTATCCATTTTGCATTGCTTGGCTTGGAACCCTTGAGTCCAATCCTAAGGTACTCAACACCTCCACTGCACGTCATCCTCACCTTCATGTCCAGAACTACATCTTCCTACAATTCATTGATATATTCAGGTAACAGATCATCAATAGAAGGCAATTGACTCTATTCTTCAGGATCTTCAATTAATGAAGGTTCAAATAGTCTCAAGTTGTCTACATTAATGACTGAGTAGATGTACATGTAAGCTGGTAAATCAAGGTGAAAAACATTCTCACCAATTTTCTCAAGTATCTTGAAAGGTCCAGACCTTATTGGCTTTAGCTTTTTACCTTCACCTTGCATTTTTTCTTTGCTGATATATAGCCAAACTTGATCACCAACTTGGAAACTATGCTCCATCTGATGCTTGTCATGCCTTGCCTTGTATTTGGCTTGGCTCTTTTCTAGCCATTCCTGTAGTACCTGGTGAATCTCTTGAATTTGTTCAATGAACTTGGTTTCCTTGTCCACATCACTGTGCCTATCAACTGCTATGTCTTTACCAAAGATAATATCCAAGGGAGACCTTGGTGTGAAATTGAAACAGGTCTCAAAAGGAGATCTCTATGTAGAAGAATGTTTTGCTTGGTTGTAAGCATGCTGCACATAACACAAATGTTCATCCCAAAGTTTGGGATGCTTGCTGCAATAGCCTCTGAAAAACTGAATCACCGTCCTGTTGACCACTTCTGTCTGGCCATCTATTTGTGGATGAAAAGTTGTGCTTTTCTTTAGTTTGGTGTCCATCAGTTCCCACAGACTCGACCAAAACATCCCAACAAATCGAGTGTCTCAATCAGATACAATGGAAGTGGGTAATCCAAAATGAACCCATACATGCTGAAAGAACAACTTTGCAGTTTGTTCAGCTGTAATTTTCTTATTACAAGGTATCAATATACACATTTTTCTAAACCTATCCACAACAACATATAAATAGTCATGACCTTTCCTAGATTTAGGCAGTCCTCCAGCAAAGTCCATGGAAACACTTTCCCAAGGATGAGAAAGAACTAGCAATGGAGTTTACAAGCCTAGTTTTCTATTGTTGGGCTTGCTTTTAGCACACATGGTACACCCTCTTACATATCTAGAAACTGTCTCATTCATTTTTGGCCAATAACAAAACCTTCGCAGTTGGGCAATCGTTTTACTTACCTCGAAGTGACCTGATATTAGAGAAGTGTGTGCATCTCGAATTATATTTACTCTTTCAGTTTGTGGAATGCATAGCTTCCCACAATGATACAAGATTCGGTCCTTAACATGATAATCCAATTCTTCTACTCATTTGCCTTGACTTAAAGTTGCATATACATCTTTGAAATCTATATCTTGAGCATATTGTTCAATGTATCTCTCATGCAGTACTGAATTATGCTTAAGTATAGTGGATGCATTTATAATAGGTCTAGATAGCATATCTACAACTTTATTGTGTATATCCTTTTTATATCTGATGACTAAATTAAACTATTGTAGAAAACCCATCCATCTATAGTGTCTTGATTGCTGCAACTTAGTTTGGGAGTGTAGATATTGAAGTGGTTGATGATCAGTATGTATAACTGTCTCTTTGCCCATTAAGTAATGTTTCCACTTTTTCACGCTCTGTACTAATGCATACAATGCTTTATCATATGTGGGATAGTTAACTACTGAAGAATTAAATGTCTCAGAATGATAATATATGGGTTTACCGTGCTATATCAACACTGCTCCCATGGCATAGTCATTGGCATCTGTCTGGATTTCAAATGGTCTTTGAAGATCAGGTAGTGCTAGTACTAGTGTTGTACTAATCTTTTCTTTCAATGTGTCAAAGGCTTTCTGTTGTTTGCCTCCCCACTAAAACACCTTGTTCAATCCTGTCAAAGCATGTAAGGGAGATATAATTAAGGAAAAGTTAGAAATGAACTTTCTCCAATATTGTGCTGCTCCTAAGAAGCTTCTCACTTCTGTAGTAGATTTGGGTTTAGGCTAGTTTACAATGATTGCAACTTTAGAGGGATCTATCTTCAATTCACCACTCCCTACTATATGACCCAAATAATTCAAATATGTTTCGCCAAATTCACATTTTGAGAGATTAACATAAAGTTTTTCTCTTCTCAAAACATCTAGTGTCTACTTAACATGCTTTAAATGTTCTTCCCACATTTTGCTAAATATAAGAATGTCATCCAAATATACAAGAACAAAATCATCAAGAAAGGGTATGAGTACATCATTCATTATTCTCATGAAAATAGTAAGAGCATTATTTAAGCCAAAAGGAATAACCAGCCACTCATACAATCCCTGCTTTGTTTTGAAAGCAGTCTTCCATGCATCTTGTTCTGCAACTCTGACCT
>APFE030034005.1:157743-181447 GCA_000404065.3 Pinus taeda
TATATACAGAAACATATACATATGTTTACTAACAGTTCTATGATTTTTTCATATGGAGGATAGCGGGTCTCATCACGAACCATGCTACCATGATCATAAGGAAGTAGTGAAGTGGCATCCCCACTATGGCCACCACACTAGGGATATGATCCAATGGATGCATCAAGAAATAAAGTCCTTAGAACAGAAGGTCTCATTACGAACTAGCCTGCCCACCTTTCGCTCCTTCCTAGTGAATGGAAATGTGTACATCTGGTTACCATGCCAGCACATTGGTCTCTACTCTGATATCATAATGTACTTCCCCAATTATACATACAGGACCATGGTTCCAAAAGGTGAGAAAGAAACTCTGTCGAGGCTATAGATGCATGTAGGCAACAGAAGCTCTGCTAATGGTATTGGAGTCGTATTTTCAACATCAATAGTTATTACAATTTCCTTTTCTTATTTTTTTATCTTTACTACAGAAAGATTATGTTACTAATTTATTTTGAACCTTTATGCATGCAATATCTTTTAAAAATCAATCATAATAGCTTTAAGTGGAATGATGACAATAAAGTATTCTTCTTGCGTCAGTTGTCCTTTTTCCTTTTTGAATCACTTCACGACATCTCCTCACTTATTGATAATTCTTATTATATGCATTGATTTCAACACTCCGATATCTTTTGGGATCCTTTCATTAATATGCGTACCTTGCCACTTTCATCATCCCTGTACTTCGCCACCAGCATGTTATCCCATCACTCATTTGGTCGAAGGTGACCTATTATTTCAAAGGGGGGCAAGGAGCAACCTCCAGTGTACTTATGCATGCATGTCAGCTCTTTATTTGATTTTGCAGAGCAATATGACATTCCATGATCACAGAGTATGTGGTATAATAGCAAGTCCTAGATAATGGTATTTATTCTTGTAAAGTATCATCCGATATAGCCATTATAACAAATTGTTGTTCCATCACTCGGCTCTGTCTATTACTGTGCTATCTCTACTACACTAACTATTTGTAGAATTCAGGCAGTATGGGAGGAAGAACAGTGCACAGGGAGCTGCTAATACTAGATGTTTCTAATGCAGCAAGAGAAATTTTAGCCTGAACTGGGTGGATAGCATACTTCACGTAATTTTAGCCACCAAATGATGAAAATTCCATTGAATTCCTACAAAATTTACAGAACGGACAATCCATCGTAAGGGGCAGACAAATCACAGTATTAGATGTTGTGATAGCAGAAGTATGTGAATTGCCACCCGTATGGGCTAAAAAACAATTGAATTTGCATGATGCCATCAAAGCCTTTAAGGACGAAGGACAGGAGCTCATCAAAAAAGGAAAAGGCATTTAGCCATCTTCGCTTGGAGAACCATGGGGAGAAGTAGCAAGGATTGTTCAGAATTACATCACATGCGACGGGCACAAAGATGTGGTAAGGTCGCGTCAACTTAAACTCTTAGTAGTTCTGAAGCAAAAATGCTCTGTAAATTTACCTTCATTCTTAAAATTTTTACTCCATGACACCGCCGAGAGGCTAAGCCGGTCTCGACATATAGAAACTGTAGTAAGCCACCACTATTTAATCAGGCTGATAGTTAGCTACAACCTCGCCCAACAGCAATCAAGATGGGAGGAACTAATATTTGCTCTTGAAGGAGGTTTGGCTTTGCCTGCACCTAACCCTGTTCCAAAAAGGAAGAGGAATACCCTTGCAATGAACATTCCCTAAAAGCATAGACATTCTGCTAGGCTGAGGACAAACTTAGGAGCAGCCGAAAATCCACAGGGCCCAGCCAGCCCATAGAACTATCTAGTCCAAGACGTAAGCAATACCTGCAGTTAGAAGGACGGGATGACCCTGAGTAATACCATGAGGAAGAAACAAGGCATTCTGGAGATGAGGAAAGAAATGAATCAAGACTCCCCTTAACATCAAATACAAGTCCCCCAGGAGATTTATTGCATGATATCGAATTGGCCCGGAATTTTAATTTGGGAGCAACTCAACCTATGGAGAACTTTGGCCATGATAGAATTCTATTAGAAAACGCAAGCCGCAAACTAGAAACAGGCACAGAGGCCATTCAAGAAGAGGTGAACCAACCTGGTGACATGCCTCCAGTAGAACCCAATGAAGCAGGCCTAAACATGGAAAATACAGGCCAAACAGAAGGAATAGAAATAAACCAGGAAGACGACTACCAATCTGGGGACACAGTTCATGTAGAATAGAGTCAGGATGAGTAATCGGGCTCATTAGGAGCATATACTATTAATAGAATAGTTTCCCCTCTGTAAAAGTACAGAGCCAAAATTAAAAATCTTAGGAAGGAACAACTGAGGCTTTGGAAAACGGTAAAAAGGCTCAAGAGAAAGATAAAAGAAATATCAGTGGGGAAGGTTCTAGACAAAACCTCAGAGACAATAAACGCAACAGTTCAAATTTAATTATGTGAAAGAAGAGCTACAAGGACTCAAATGGAGCCCATACTCACTAAGGAACAACATGCAATTCTTGCAGAAGTAGCAATTCTTGCATCTCAAGGCATAATTTCTTCAACTATGCATGGATCTATTGAACTCCCAAGCTAGGATCCTACATTTGGGTCTCATGCAGCCTCATCATGATCTCTAAGGCCTCTGCCTGAGTTGTTAACATTTGCTGAGATAATGCACTCCTTAAATTTGGCATTAGTAATGCTATAAACCACTCGCGGTGTTGTCCATCCGTCATATTCATATTAGCTTCGCGAATCGTACACTTCAGCCTCTAATCCAACTCCCATGGAGTCTCTCCTGGTATCATCGTGATCTCTTTGAATCAAATGATCGATTGTGCTTCAGAATTCGATCTCCTAAATTCTTTGTTTAGCGCTGCTTGGATATCTACGATTCCCGCATTTGGATTATCAATGGAGTGCTTAATATACCAATTCAGTGCACGATCTTGCAGGGTGCTAACCAGTGTTGCTTTCTTTATATTATCATCTATAATTCATTGTGCTTCCCATACAGCTCTTATCATGAACCAGAAATTGTCTAGATCCTCATTTCCCAAACCTTTGAACACGAGCAACTTCACTGTGCTTGCCATATTGAATGGTGGTGGTGGTGGTGGTATGGGTGAAGATGGAGGTGATGGTGGTGAAGCTGGTGGCGGTGTGGGCGGGGGTGGTATTCCTGGAATTATCTACCTTATTATATGGATTGTACTTCATGGTGAGACCTTCGCGAGCTCTTCCTCGTCCCCTCGCAGAGGTGAAATCAAGGGGTTGTTTTCTGGTCCCTTACTTTCTTCATTCCTGTAGATTTTTCCACTTCGCGTAGCTCCGGACATGAAGTTAACTACATAACCCTGTTCTCACATAATAGCATTTTAATCCAAGTATTCAAATACTTTACATACTTACCTCATGTTCCTTTGAGAAAACATTGCTCTGCCTTGCTGTAGATAACTTAGGTGTCAACCACGAACTCAGTAATGAATCCTCCTATAATTCAATCAACCCAGTGATCAATAGCACATGCGATCTTATCCTCCAATCCTTCCAACCTTCATACTAATTCTAGGGTCCTCACAATAGGATTGTCCAGTTTCCACCTTCCCTGCGAACTCGTGAATTCTTCTATCCAACCAACCTTCAATTTCCTTCTTAGTTGGATTCCAATGATGCGACATCAGACATCTCTATGCAGATTCTGGTCCTAGCAACAGAACCATTTGTTGGCTTGAGGTGCCCTAACCCAGGTTCAGAGTTAAAACAAATCCCTACACTATTGGCCCTTTCGGCATCAACCTGTGGAACGCAGACTGAAGTCTCACCCGAAGTAGTATGGGGGGATGCTAGAAGCAAGTTTCTACACCCTTAAGATGTCTGAGGTATCAATTTAGTCCAACTATGCCTACCTTTAAGCAAGTCACTTCGCACACTGTTCTGACCTGTGAGACCTTCGCGATCTATTAAAATCACCTTTCGCTTAGCCCTAACCAGGGGCTGAGATACGTTTGCGCTGTTATGGCAATGATCTACTCTATTTCTCCTAGTTACACAGCTTATCTTACTTATCTTCTTATGGATGTTAGTTAACTTCGTGTAAGCAAATACTTTAACTCACATTTACTTAATCTACATAATTATATATGTTCATGCATAATATAAGCTATAGAAATGCAATTTATACCCAATACATTCGATGCAGAAAATAGGAAATAAATACACAAGAATGATATAAAACCTCTATTTATTAATGCTTCCAACTGTTACAGACTTGACTCGCCCTATGCACTCAGCTGCAGGGGTCCGCACACTCAGCTACAGACTACTAGGTCTCTGTGCACTTAGCTGCAGAGTCTTCTCCTACTCTATGACCCAAAGACTCGACTTTTCCCTTAGATCTTCCACGATGCTTCTATTCCATGATCACTTCTTCTTCCATTAGATCCCTCAACTACTTAGAGCATCGCTCTATTTATATCTCTAAAGCTGACATTACATTACAAAATTAAGGGCGGACAACTCTATGACTTATTTACAACTTCATGCTCTGCGCCCACAAAATGCGGAGTCTTTACATCGGATTTACAATTTTGACCAAAATCTGGGCTTTAAGCCCCAAAACTTCCCTTGTGGGATCCCGCACCCAACACTCCTTCTCTGATTGGTTCTTACAACTTATTGGGCATATCTTTTCTCTCACATGTGTGGTAAGAAGGATGAATTTCACGAAAATTATAGGGTCCAATTTCATACGTATGTTGCAGGTTTGACTAGCATTGACCAAGCACTTTGACCAACAATTTGACTGTGATTTTTGGGTCAAAATTTTAGTTTTGGAGACTACTGTTGTGCTTAATATCAAGAGTTTTTTTTTGCTTACTTTGACCACTTCAAAAGGCCAAGTTTGACTACCTATGATGGTACCTGATATCAAGCACAACCATGGTCCAACGTCACATTGTGACAAAAGTTGTCTCAATATGAAAATCAACCACACTCAACCATTGTCAACCATCATCAAACATGGTCAATCATGGTCAAAATTGATCAAGCATGGTCAACCATGGTCAATTATGGTCAACCATAGTCCAATGCCACATTGTTACAAAGACTGCCTCAATATGAAAATCAACAATGGTCAACTATGGTCCAACATTGCATTGTGAGAAAGATTGTCTCAATATGAAAATCAATCATGGTCAACCATGGTCCAATGTCACATTATGACAACCATGGTCAACCATGGTCTAATGTCACATTGTGACAACCATGTTCAACTATGGTCCACCATTGCATTGTGACAAAGATTGTCTCAATATGTAAATTTACCATGATCCAACGTTTGATTGTGATAACGAATGCCTTGATATGAAAATCAATCATGGTCAACCATGGTCGAGCATGGTCCAATGTCACATTGTGACAAAGATTGTCTCAATAGGAAAAGCAACGATGGTCAACTATGTTCAACCATGTTTATTTTAGGGTTTATAATATTATCTTAGGGTTTCTATATCTTGGGTCTAATATTATTCAATTGCCTTTACAATCCCTTGGGTTTTTAGTATTAATCCCTTGGTCTTATTATTCCTTTAGGTTTATAATATCAATCGTGGTCAACCATGGTCCAACATTGCATTGTGACAAATATTGTGTCAATATGAAAATAAACCATGGTCAACCATGTTTAGTTTAGGGTTTATAATATCTATCTTAGGGTTTATATACCTTGGGTTTATATTATTTCCTTGGGTTTAATATTATTCCCTTGGGTTTATAATCCCGTGGGTTTATAATCCCTTCGGTTTTTAGTATTAATCCTTGGATTTATTATTTCCTTGTGTTTAATATTATTCCCTTAGGTTTTAGTATTAATCATTGGATTTATTATTCCCTTGGGTTTATAGTATCAATCATGGTCGACCATAGCCATTCATGGTCAACCATGGTCCAATGTCACATTGTGATAAATATTGTCTCAATATGAAAATCAACCATGGTCCAATGTCGCATTGTGACAAAGATTCTCTCGATATGAAAATCAATCATGGTTAACCATGGTGCAATGTCACCTTGTGACAAGGATTATCTTAATACAAAAATCAACCATGGTCAACCATGTTTATTTAAGGGTTTATAATATTTATCTTAAGGTTTATATACCTCGACTCTATAATATTAATCCCTTGGGCTTCATATTATTCCCTTGGCGTTTTAGTATTAATCCCTTGGGTTTATAATATAAAACCCTTAGGTATATTAATCTAAGGGTTTATATTGGGTTTATATTCCTAGGGTATAATATTATTCATAGGGTTTATAATATTAATCCTAGGGTTTAATATAAATCCCTTGGGTTTATAATCATGGTCAACCATGATCCAACATCACATTGTGACAAAGATTGTCTGAATATGAAAATCAACCATGCTCAACCATTGCCAACCATTGTCAATCATGGTCAAACATGGTCGACCATGTTCAATTATGGTCAACCATGGTCCATTACCACATTGTGACAAAGATTGTCTTAATATCAAAATCAACCATGGTCAACCATGGTTAACCATGTTCTAATGTCGCATTGTGAGAAACATTTTATCAATATGAAAATAAATCATGGTCAGCTATGGTTAATAACCATGATCCAACATCACATTCTGACAACCATGGTCCAATGTCGCATTGTGACAAATATTGTCTCAATATGTAAATCAAGCATGGTCACCTATGGTCGACTATGGTCCAATGTCTGATTGTGACAACGATTTTCTTGATATGAAAATCATCCATGGTCAACCATGGTTGTACATGGTCCAATGTCGCATTGTGACAAAGATTGTCTCAATATGAAAACCAACCATGGTCAACCATGTTTATTTTAGTGTTTATAATATTTATCTTAGGGTTTATAAACCTTAGGTTTATATTATTTCCTTGGATTTAATATTATTACCTTGGGTATATAATCCCTTGGGTTTTTAGTATTAATCCCTTTGGTGTATTATTCCCTTGGGTTTATAATATCAACCACGATCCAACGTCAAATTGTGACAAAGTTTATCTCGATATAAAAACCAATCATGGTCAAGCATGGTCCAATGTCGCATTGTGACAAGGATTGTCTTAATATGAAAATCAACCATGGTCAATCATGTTTATTTTAGAGTTTATAATATTTATCTTAGGGTTTATATACCTTGGGTTTATAATATTAATCCCTTATGGTTTTAGTATTAAACCCTTGGGGTTTTAGCATTAATCCCTTCGGTTTATTATTCCCTTGGGTTTATAATATTAATCCTTGGTTTTATTAATCTAAGGGTTCATATTTCTAGGGTATAAAGATTATTCATAGGGTTTATAATATTAATCCTAGGGTTTATATAAATCCCTTGGGTTTGTAATCATGGTCAACCATTGTCAACGAAGGTCAATCATGGGCAACCATGGTCCAATGTCACATTGTGACAAAGAATATCTCAATATGAAAATCAACCATGGTCCAACGTCGCATTGTGAAAAAGATTGTCTCAATATGAAAATCAATCATGGTCAACCATGGTCCAACGTTGAATTGTGACAAAGATTGTCTCAATATGAAAATCAACCATGGTCAAACATGTTTATTTTACCATTTATAATATTTATCATAAGGTTTATATACCTTGGTTTATAATATTTATCTTAGGGTTTATCATTGGATTTTCTTAATATGAAAATCAACCATGGCCAATTATAGTCAACATTGGTCAATCATGGAAAATTGTGGTGATTCATGGTCAACAATGGTCTAATGTCACATTGTGACAAAGATCATCTCAATATGAAAGTCAACCATGGTTAACCATGGTCCAACATCACATTGTGACAAAGATTGTCTCATTAAGAAAATCAACCATGGTCAATAATGGTCAATCATGGTCAACCATGGTCCATAATGGTCAATCATGGTCAACCATGGTCAATCATCATGGCCACATTGTGACAAAGATTGTTTCAATATGAAAATAAACCATGGTGAACCATGGTCCAACGTTGCATTATGAAAACAATTGTCCCAATATGAAAATCAACCATTGTATTTAATCATGGTCACATTATGACAAAGATTGTCTCTTGGATAATAATATTAATTCTAGGGTTTAATATAAATCCCTTGGGTTTATAATATAAATTCCTTGGGTTTATTAATCCTTTGGGTTTATAATATTAATAGTCGCTTATGCTTATAATATTAATCCAAAGGGTTTGTAATATTAATCCAAAGGGTTCTCAATATTAATCCCTTAGGTTTTTTTATATTAATCCCTTGGGTTTATAGTATTAATCTTTTGTGTTTAATATTATTTCCTAGGGTTTATAAAATTAATACTCCCTTATTTAATAATAACAATACTTATTATAATAAGTCTAAGCTCAAGATGGAAAGCTTGCTCTACTCTGCTCTAAAACTCTGCAAAAACCCTAGCTTATATGGTGCCTACGGAGGTGGACCCTCCCCATCCGCATCCCCGATCTCGCTAGAAGAAGAGGAAATGACCTTCCAGGCTTTGCTAGCTTCCCTGCCAAAGCATCAAAAACCTATTTACCACCATTCAAAATTTGTGAAAAGAAATGTGAAATTTCGAGATATAGCATTGCAGATTGGGGCTAGGCAAACCACTTTGGCTTACTCTGAACGTGCATTCATTGGAAAATTAATGGGCATGTGGCCCTCGCTGTGATCGATTGAATCATGGATCGAGAATACATGGAAGGCCAAAATGAAATGTAACATTACAATAATTGTAGTAGGAAATGGATTTTTGCATTTATGTTTGAGTGTAGGGAGGATAGGGATGTGATTTTCCACAATGGCCCTTCTTTTTCGAGTCATGGGGGATGTATTTGAATAAGTGAACTCCTAAATTTAACCCGGATGAGGATGTTCCAATAGCTATCCTAGTTTGGGTGAAGTTGCGTCACCTCCCGTTGTCATGTTGGAGTGATGACGCCCTTAGGGAGATTGGAAATGGGGAAGGGAAATATATTGATAAAGTCGAGCCGAGGGGATCATAATTTTTCTGTGCAAATATTTGTGTGGAGGTGGATTTGGAAAAAGGGTTACCAGTAGAAGTAAATTTAACCATAGGAGAACGGAAGCATAGACATATTCTGGATTACAAAAAAAATCCTTTCAAGTGTAAACATTTCCATGAATATGGTCATTTTGCTCATGATTGTTCGAAGAACCCTACTTCCAATGGTTCTAAGCAACCTCCTCAAACTGAAGAACAATGGAAGACTCAAGAAAGTAAAGGTAAGAAGGGTTCTACAGTTGGACCTAAATCTCATAAAAGAAAAGGAAATATCCTGGTGACAACCTCATCTAATCCATTTAATTTGTTAGATAACATGAAGGAACTGACTGAGAATGAGATAGGTCAGGAAGAGGACAAAGAGAATGGGAAAAGTGAGGATGAAATAGAAGATATGGATGAGGGAGAAATGAAGGAGATTACTCCTCCAAATAAAGGAAATATGGTAATGACAACCTCTCAAGACAAGGAATCATCTCCAAATCGGAAAACGTCTCTCCACCTGCAAAGCCCTTCGAGCATGGCGAAGGAAATCGAAGGGGTTGTCATAAGGCATATGGCTCAAAATATTTTTTGGGTAGATGAGGGAAGTAGCCATGATACTGAGAGTTATTGAAAGAGGGGAAGGTTGAAACATCAAACCATAAGGGACAAGGAAGCATAACAGAATAAGAAACTAGGAAATATGCCTACAATTTCAGAGATTTTAAAAAGCAAAGGGACTAAAAGTAAGAGTGGAAAGGATGGAGGGTCATATCAAACCCCCATTTTACAATGATTATATTATCTTGAAATATGAGGTGTTTGGGGAGCCCTGCTAAGCCCCTAGGTGTAAAAGACGTGTTAAAGCAATAAGCTCCTTGGATTATTTTTCTTTAAGAGACGAAAATGGAGGAATAAGAGTTTTGTAAAATAGTTGGAGCCTTCTGGAAAGAAAGTGAGGGAGTTGTTTAGCAAGCTAGGGGTGCCACTAGAGGTCTTTGTATATTTTGGTCCCCTTCGCATTTCTCTCTAGTAGATAGTAGGAAGCACTAGTTTTGGGTAATGGTAGTTATAGATAATAAAGTAAGTGATGAAAGAATCATTGTGATTAATGTGTATTCACCCGTGTTGTATGAATAGAAGGCGGAATTTTGGAATTCCATCGATGAGGTTAGAAGGTGGGAAAAGATCTAAAATTGTATAATTAGAAGTGATTTCAACACTATGCTTAGTGCCTTAAAAAAAGGAGGGGGATCTTTGGTCCATGATCCTTTCAAGGATCATATGGAAGATTGGATATTGGACTGGGATTTGATAGATGTGGCTCTGAAGGTCAAATATGAGAGCAAGGGAGGCTTAAATAGTGGCGTGATTGGATTTATTTTTGGCCCATAGTAGTTGGCTCCTCAAAGGCATGGATTACTCATTTTCTATCATTTCAAATGGCGTCTCAGATCATTTCCCTATAACCTTACTGTTAGATAAACAGAAAAATTGTGGGTCGATCCCTTTTCGATTTAATGCAACCTGGGTCTAAGAAGGAGTGTAGGATCTCATTTCTCAGGCATGGAAAATCTCGGTCTAAGGTTCCCTATCTTTCATATAGGAATATAAACTCCACAATCTAAAAATAACTCTCAGAAAATGGTTGAAGGAATCATTCCAACCTCCTTGGGAAAAAAAAAGATCTCATTCAACAATTGGAAAATCATTATAAAGTGTTAGAACACACATTGATTGAAGATTTTCATCTACGAAAGGAAAGAGATCTAACTAAGGATATATTTTGTGCTAGAAGACAAGCGGAAGCACTATGGAGGCTCAAGTCCAAGAGTCATTGGCTAAAATAAGGAGACCTTAACACTACCTTCTTTCACAAGGAGATGAAAGCAAGGGAGGTGAGGAATAGGGTTAACAAAATTGTGTCAGAAGGTAAATAAAACATTTCAGATTTTGAAGAAATTAAGAAAGAAGCATATGATCATTTCAAGGATTTATATTCAGAAGAGTAGATACCTCTAGAACAAGAAAATGAATTCCTCAGGTACATGCCATCGGTAATCTCCCATGCTATTAATTTAAATTTGATGAAGCAAATTGTGGAGGAATAGGTCTTAGTGGTACTTAGATCCCTCAATCTGGATAAAGCCCATAGGCCAAATGGATTTCCTATATGATTTTATCATGCATTATGGACCCTAATCAAATTTGATCTTCTAATAATGTTAAACTATGCCCACAAGAAGAAAAAATTGGGAGGAGGTACAAACTGTTCTTTCCTGGTTCTAATTCCAAAAGAATCGAATCCTGTGAATTTTTCTAGATTCTAGCCCATTTCCTTTTGCAATGCTTCCTACGAAATTTTGACCAAAATTATGGCCAATAGATTGAAACCCCTTCTTACCTCCTTCATCTCAGAGAATCAAGGAGGATTCATGCAACACAAGAACATACTGGATAACATCATACTGGTACAAGAAGCAGTTCATTCCAGCAAGGAAGTGGGACATGAAGGAATGGTCATCAGTTTGGATATGGAAAACATATTTTACTGGGTAAATCACACCTTTCTCTTCTCTATTTTAACAAAGCCAGGATTTGGTCAAGATTTTATTAAATGGATAAAGGCTTGCATTGGTAGCTCTTGGATTGCCCATCTGATTAATAGGCGCTTGGCCCCATTCTTTATGGCTTCACGGGGTTTGAGTCAGGGGTGTTCCTTATCCATTCTTTATATATTATCATGGAAGAAAGCTTTAGTAAAATACTAGAAGCAGCTATAGAGCATGGTCATCTTCCAGAGCTCAGAATGGACAAAAATATTAAATAAATTAATCATTTGTAGTTTGTTTATGACACTCCTTCTAGGTGGAGTTTCTAGAATCATTGCAGCTCGATTTAAAGAGGTCCTAGATAGTTATTTGAGAATTAATTGAGGTATTGTGAATAAGAAGAAAAACTTGATCTTGGGATGGAACAATTCTGAAAGAACTTTGAATGAAATCTCTTGCATATTAGGATTCCCTCTTACTAAAATTTGGAGAGTTTTCCTTTACCTTGGTCAACCAATATCCTTAGGGCCATAAACTCGAGAGGACTGGGAATCAATTATCCAAAAAAAAAAAATTAAAAAGTCCATTCATGGGGCACAAAATGGTTAAATGTAGCAGGGAAAATAGTTATCATCCAATCTATTTTATCATCTCTTCCCATATATATTGTCTATGGCCTATTGGCTCCAAAAAGCATAATTCATAGTATCAGTTTCATGATCAGGAAATTCTTTTGGCAAGGAGGAAAATATAATGAGAATTGATATCATTTGATAAATTGGACCATAGTCAGACTTCCAAAAAATTGGGGGGATTAGCAATCAAAGATCTAGAATACATGAATTTGGCCCTTGAAGCCAAACTGGTTTGGAGATTGTTGACAGACTCCAAGGAATGGTGGAAGCATGCCTTCCTAAGGAAATGTTTCCACAAGAATCGAATGATAAGACTGGAGGAAGAAATTTGAGAAGGTGTCGGGACTAAAATACGGAAGCTCTACAAAGCCTCAACCTTGGTGATGTTGTATAATTTTGGGTGGAAAGAAGGTAAATGAAAGATGTATCAGAATCTGGAAAGATCGTATTATCCCTGGTGAATTAATGTGTGAGGTTTGGGACTTGGATAGGTGGATGGAGGCACAAGGGTTGAGAAGTTTAGCAGATATTTCAGTTTGGGAAGATAATGGGCAATGGGTGGGATGGTCTTGTCCAAATTTACTCCCTCGAATGGATCTATCTTGGGTTGAGGTTGTAAAGACCCTTAAAGGGTATACATTGATCATGTATGATAGATTGGACCGACTAATATGGAAGGGTGGTAAACAGATACATTACACAGTGAAAGAAGGTTTTCGCACCCACAAGCCTCCAACATTTGGAGTAGGGTTTGGAATAAGGATGGTCTTCCGAAAGTAAATACCTTTTGTTGGGAACTGGTCCATGGAAAAATCTTAATAGTTGAGAACCTAAAAAAAGACAGCTTCATGGTCCATCATGGTGTGTGCTATGTAGAAATGAAAAGGAAGACATATCCCATGTTTTCCTTTGTTGTTCCTTCACCTTAGAAGTTTGGAGATCAGTGCTACATCCAATCAGCCAAATTCAGGCCATCCCTCCAAATTGGATGGAAATGTTTGAAAAACGGAGTTCACACCCCCTATGGAATCATGGCCTGTATTCAATCATATCCAAGTTTTGGGTTGCTACTCCGAAATACATATGTTGGGTTGTTTGGCTCGCTAGAAATAATGTTATTTTCAAGGAAAGGAAGCCTATAGTCTCAACTACAACTTGGAAAGCCTCTCATCTTCTATTTGAAGCAATAACAATGAAAGGTTTTGATCCAGGTGATATGGAAAATTATTTGGAGGCAAAGAAAGAATGGATTAATGTTAAAAAACTTATAGATACAAAAGGATACCCAATTCATGGTCAAAGGAAGTTTCCATATCTCATTCAAATGCCTAGAGAGCAGTTTGAGAAATCGAGAAACATGATGGGCTGATATCAGCTCTATTTTGATGGCACATTGAAAGGGAATCCAAGGGAGGCTAGAGCGGAGGGGTTATCTATTGCCCCAATGGAAAAGTAGAAGTTTTTTTGTTATGGGGAATGGGATTAGCCACAAATAATCAAGAGAAAGAACTTGGACTTTGGCAAGGGCTTAGGTTGGTAACAGGAAAAGGAATACTATTGTTTTTAGGCTTCTACGATTTGTACTTTGTGTATAGTTTTCTTCCAGAGTTCTTGCATCCATAATTATTTGAATCAACGTTTCGAGCCATCCACCGTGGGTCATCATCTGGATAGATTAGTAAGTGTGTAGGACAGATCTCATCGGAATGAATAAATAGAGTTATGAGATGGAATGATAGAAGCAGACCCTAACATAATCAAAGATAATTTATTAATGATGCTTAGTAATTGATACAATTAATAATTTTAATATTTGGTTGGAATTAATTTAATTTCAGATTAAGAATAAAAATGGTTCTAATTAATTTTAATTTTTCTGAAATATATTAAGAATAAAAATAAATATAAAAGTTTTTATTTTAATTTTAATTGATTTTAATTTATACATAATTTTAATTTAGAATTGTTTTTACTTTAGAATAAATTAATTGACTTCATCCCAATAATAATATATAATAAAATGATTAAGAATTAAATCAATATTAATGTAATTATAATAATTTTTAATTTAATTTTATACTAAATTTTATTTTTTTATTTTTTTAATTTAATTTTTTTTTTTTTAATATATATAAGGTTATATTTTAGGTTGAAGTTAATTTAATCTATAAATTATTTTAATTAGAATTCTATCAATCTTCTTTAAATAAAGTTTTTTTAAATTCTTATAATTAATTATATTTTTACTTTAGATGAATGAATTTTAATTTTTTTAATTCTATGTTTAAGAATTAATTATCAATATTAGTATAGTATTATTAATGTTAATTAATGTATTATTATCTAATTTATAAATTTTGTTTAAAATAATTTTATTAATTTTAATTTAATTATTTTTTAAAATTATTTAAAAAAAAATTATTAAGAATATTATTAAAAATAAAATACATAAAAATTTTATTTTTTTTCATATTCTAATTAATCTTAATTTAGAATTAATTATACTTTAGAAAATTGATTTAGAAAAGGAACACTGCAGTTAAAAATTTTTGGAGGCTCACTCATTACCATCCAAAAATGTTTTAATCGGTCTTATAACGAGGATTCTAATTTAAGGCCAACCATGTAAAGAATTCATATGATAATGGAAAAATTTGAGACTATAGAGTTTTACCATATTAATAGGAAGAACAATGTTTCATCATATGCTCAAGCCAATCGGGGCGTTAACCTAGAGCAAGGCGAATTAAGGGAGGATGAGGTCACAATATCCACTTGTCGCATCCCATGATTACATATAAGTTGATAACCTCGAAGCGAAGGAGGATTATTAACAAGGATAAACTCACTGATATGTTGATTAAATGTTATCTTCATTACATGGCACATTTCTTCTGCGGTGGATGTCCTGGTAGCAAGTTGGGCCCTTCACCCAATGGATGGTTAATAAATAAGAGTAATGAAATGAATGTGGACAACTAGGAGACCATAATCCAAGATTTATGGTAGAGAAGCTACAAAGGAGTAGGTTTCTCTAAGATTGAGGAGAAACGTCTTAGTTCAATCATGTGGGATTACAATCCAAATCAAGAAGCAATGAATATCAATTCGGTAGCAGGTTGTGGAATTTCGAAGAATATTGAAAATGAAGGGACCTGCCATGCTATCGTGTTGGAGCTAAACTTGGCTATAAGAGGATGGTTGTGGAGAGCATATGCATTGTCGCTTACTACTCAATCTTGTCATGCTAAAGAAATGGCCTCCCCATCAGGAAAAGGCGTCGGTGGCTCCTATAAGGAATTATACCGAGTGTTCAAGTAGGAAGTTGAGGATATGATATCTCGAATTAGAGGGAAAATTATTTTTAAGGTCCAATCTCATTTCACTGTAGTCTCGGATAAACTGGATGGCTTAAAGAAAGATGTGGAGAATGTGCAGGCTATAACAGAGGTAATTTTGTCAAAGATGGAGAACTTTGACCTTAAAGTGGAGAATTCAAATGTTAAAGTGGAGAATTTTGTTGTATCGGTGTTAAAATAAGAGTTTGGCCTCGGAGATGGTGGTTAGCATGATTTTGTGCCTAGGGAGAGAGGAGCTCAATTCCAAGCCTTTATCTCATTTGTTGTCAATCAACTAAAGTGGTTCAAGGCTCATAACGCATTCCAAAGACAAGAGCATGGGATGGATCTTCGGGTTAGAAGTGAACCCAAGCATCCTTTACAAATGCTGGCCAATCACAAGAGTTTGATGACAAGGGAAGGAGTGATCAAAATTTTGGGGCCTATTCAGAAAGAGATTATACTAGAGGGAGTAGAATACTCCCTCTCCATTCAAGAAAGCTCCTTGGCTGCAACCAAGATTAGGTGGACAGTCTCCACTAATAATGTACAGAATAGAGAACCTTTTAATTATAAAAATTTTAAGCTAGCTGCAAACTGTTTTGTCACATATAGCAATCTCATTTTGAGAGAGGGTCTGTTTTAGCTAAGATGTCAGTTTCGTAGCCCTATCATTTGGGATCCTACTGAAGGTTATCGGGCTATATATGAATTGCCTGAAGGACAGGCAGGGCCCATCTTTGAGCTCTTGGCCAAGAACCATGGTTTTAGATCACTTTACGACATTCCTTCTCCGGTTTATTCTTTAACTACTCTGCATACAAACTACTTGCTTTTCATAAGGACATGAAACAAGGTAAGCAGAGGAGTATGTTGAGTCACGAAATGGGTATGTAGTTACTATCAATCTCATCATCCTTTTCCTTTATTATTATCTTTTCTATATCCTAATATGTAATATATTGAGGAATTATGGTAAAAAATGAAGGAATTATCTGCAGTTACGATTTGGCTAATTATTACCCTTCTTTATGCAGGAAAACAAAAAAAGGGACAAATGTTATTCCCTAACGAAGGAACAGCGAAAATCAACAAGCTAAGGAAGGAACGCGACGGTTACGGTTAAGGCTAAAGACGAATCAGGAGGATCAACGCGAGAAAGGAAAGGATGTCTGAAGTTGGAAATCGGTTGTGAATCCCTCAGGATTGGGAGATCTTGAGGGATCACATTTACCATTTATCTTTTACCCTTTCTGATTATAAAAGTAGACAATTGTAAAAAGAAAAAAAGGGAATCTCTGTTGTTATTGAATTTGTAATTTTAATTATATATTCTCACTGTTGAGAGAACCCAGTTATATTGTAATGCTACTTGATGATTAATGCATAAGTGAAGTACTCAGGGGATCACAAGAAGACATTGAACAATGGATACAAGAGCAAAAGAAAATTACCCTCCAGTTCGATGGTGCATCCAAAAACAATCCAGGGAAAGCAGGGGCAGGGGGAATAATCAAAGACCAGAATGGCCAAGTAATCACCACCTACGAATGGGGATTGGATAATATGAAGAACCATATGGCGAAGGCCTACAGCCTACTTCTTGGTATATGCATTATGAAAAAATTGCAAGTCAAAAACCCAATCATAATCGGCAACTCAGAAATTGTGATTTTTGTTATGGATTCAGGGGGAGAATTCAAGAAACAGGCTCTCAACAGCATCAAACACAGGATCAAGGACAACTCAACTCAACTGGGGGACATCCTCTACAAGCACGTTATGAGAAATAACAACTCAAAGGTTGATTCTCTAGCTAACAGGTCTGTCAATAGTCCCACATGACAAGTTCGTGAGAATGAGCAAATCTATGACAAATCAATCCCATAAGTCAATCTACTCCTCAATCGAGCTTGTGAATCAAGACTACATCAGTCATCTCAACAATACTTCCACCTCCCATCACAATGCTGGCAACCAGACAAATGAATCCTCCCCTTCTGACAATGTACTTCATCATATCAAAGGTGCTGCCAATGAAATCTACAGGGTTATGGGAAATCGGTACTGGATCATGGAATGGGATAGGTGTCGTGACAATAATAAATAGAAGTCAGGCAACAGTCCTCTCAGAATCCACACTTGCTGCACAAGAAATCCCCGAAATGACATCTGGGACAGGAAAATCTCTAAGCTGCCTGATCCGAATATACAGGCCCAGCTCCTTGAGTTTGTATATATACAGCATGATTCACCTCAGCTCATCCAAACCAAAGCCTCAGTCTCTCTCTGTCTTAAGAGAAAAGTTTCGTGTTTCAGTTGCACCCCCTCCAGATTGTCTCAGGTGGTCATCAGCGCGAAGATTAGCCGACCTCGAATGTGCCTAGTGCTTCTTAGCCAAGGAGGTGTTCCAATATCTGCATGGCGCGGTAATGACCATGTTTTTCGAGCATACTTTCTCTTTATTTCTAACAGTCTCTTTGTCTTTTTGAAGCAGATTCTCCCTACTTCGCTGAAACCCGCTTCTCAGAACTCTATCTCCCTTATTTATTGTCTCCACCCCCCCCCCTTCTCTTTTGTCTCCCCCCGTAGCATAAGTCACTCTCTTGTCCCAGCTCCTCCCTATTCTTCTACTCTCTGTGGATCCCCAAATCTCTTCCTGTTCAGCACCTCTTTCTCCCCCCTGATTCACCAGCCTTTTTCCCTCTTATCCCTTGACATCCCTTCATCCCACTTCTGTAATTCCTCTTTCAATCTCTGTCCTACGAACCCCAAGTTTCCCTAAGGCCTGCCAACAATGTCTGAGAACTCCCTCGATCGTGTTATCACCAATAACAGCTGCACTCTGTGCAAATCTCATTGTTTCATGATCGCACGTTTTGTTAAGCACTTCAATGATCTGAAAGAAGAAGTGCAGGCAGATAGTAAATCTAAAAGGAAAAAGCTGGAGAAACAGAGGGTGGAGATTGAAATCCTTAAAGAAAAATGCAATCACCTGGAAGAGGCCATTAATCACATTAAAACAATCACTCAAAGTATGCAAGGAGAGGCCTCTACAAAGATCAGTGAGAAAAAAGACCCTCCGCCCAATGATCCAGTCAACCAATATATGTAATTCACCTTATGTTTTGTAAATACTGCTTTCTTTTAGGTTAGTTTATACGGCAATATAGCCGTTATCTTTTCCAAATTTCAAACTTCAAGTCTAATGATTCAGAGCAAGGGTCTGCGCACCCATTTTGGATCCACTCTGCTTCGCTCCTCCCATCTTATGTAACAGGACTTGTGCCTCTCTTGAAGCTTTTATAATATAAAAGTAATCGACCGTGTTAAAAAAAAAAATGCATAAGTGAAGTTGTTGTTCCCTCAAGCTATCTAAAAGAACTTAGCAGTGTTCGTTGGCAGCTAAGGGCCCGACCTATGGTGGATTCAACTACTTTCTTTGTGTCATACACTTCCAATTCTCGCAAGTGTGATGGTTTTAATGTATTCTCACTTTCTGTGATTTTATTTCCTTCGTTGTTTATTATTTTCTTATGTCGACAAAATATCTCTGCTTTATACAATTTACAACATTATCGTTTAATTCAGTTCATCTTCATATTGTGTTACTTAGATAAATATTCAACTTGATTTAATCAACTATAAAGAGTTTAACTATCATTGTCAGACTCTCAGATTGATATCATTGTTGTTTGGATTATTTACTGGATATCTGGTTTGGTTTAGATTAAATCAGTTAAGGAGAGATGAGTTATTGTCACTGTCTCTCAAATGATGCCATTGCGAGTTGAATTGCTTGAGTAAGGATTGATTACAATTTCGGTAGAAGTTTGAGTCTTGAAGTTCAGTTGTTATATTCCCTTTAATGATTGCTATTGGAATTCATTATATGCATCTGTTTACTCTTGTATTTAAAGATATATACTGCAATTTAGGAAACATTACTCTCTTAATTAAATAGTAGCCACATACTATGTACACTCTTGAAATAAGAGGACTTTCCCAGGTTGATAATTAATGTGAGGATAATTAGGAGTTTTAAAAGGCACTTTTTATCAGTCAACAAATGTAACAACAATTATAAAGTGTTACTTTCACAAGAACAATCAAAGGTATGATCCCAGGTTTAGATCTATAGATGAAATAAAGATACCATGTTTAGAAAGGCATGTGGTCCCAATGGAGCTTTCCCCCGAAGTTCAAGACTAAAATTAGAAAATATATACATATTATCTTTAGTAGAAATCCCTTATAATTACAATGTAACAACAATCATAAAGTGTTACTTTCACAAGAACAATCAAAGGTATGATCCCAGGTTTAGATCCATAGATGAAACAAAGATACAATGTTTAGAAAGGCATGTGGTCTCAATGGAGCTTTCTCCCGAAGTTCAAGACTAAAATTAGAAAATATATACATATTATCTTTAGTAGAAAGCCCTTATAACTATAATTTAACAACAATCATAAAGTGTTACTTTCACAAGAACAATTAAAGGTATGATCCCAGGTTTAGATCCATACATGAAACAAAGATACAATGTTTAGAAAGGCATGTGGTCCCAATAGAGCTTTCTCCTAAAGTTCAAGACTAAAGGATGGTGTATTTAGCAATATTGATATGCACTAAAGGATACCAATATTCAAACATGGAATATGATATCAAAAAATGAAAACTTTGAAAGATAAATTTTATTTTGTTTCTTGAATTGGATGTCCTTGACTATTTTCATCAAAATTTCTTCTATGTGGCACTCATAAAGTTTATACACCCCAAATTTTACTGTTGTATTGAATTTTACAAAAATGGGCATATAAATGTTATATGGATATAAGATTATTCTCAAATTAAATCAAATATGGACTCATTAAGTTCATAAAATTAATCATAATTAAAAATAAATAAAAATTCATTAAGATATATCACACATTATAAAAGTAAAAAATATAACATGATATATCATAGTAAAAACAAAATGTTACATGATATGATAGTAACCAACCTAAATCCACCTTAACTCCAAATTTATTAAGCGTTTAGAGGGATCAAATTTCATTAGGTGAAAACTTTTTTTTTTGAATGAAAAATTTCAAGAAACATTTGCACCTCGAGAAATTTGATCCATCTTAGCGCTTCATATATCCAAGGTTAAGATGGTACTATGATGGTTTCAGTCATGTGTGACCATGAAAAAATTGTTGAACATCTAATTATTCCGATAATTTTAAGTATGTTAAATATGTCTAAGATTAATCTGGTCATTTTAAATCTAAGTTTTCTCAGTTACTTTAGTTTGTTGAGATGATAGAGACTGTTAATAACATGAACGATGAAAAAACGATAAAATAAAAAATTTGAATGCAAAGTGACAATGTAACAATGTTGAATGATAGAAAATTGAATATATATATATATATATATATATATATATATATATATATATATATTATATATTATATATATATATATATTATATATATATTTTAATGGTGAGATTACATGGACACTAAGACCTATATGGTTCTACTAGACCTTAAGAAGGTAAGAGATTAATTAAAACTCTTTAACATTTTATTTCTATGCTAAAAAACAAGTGAGAGAAGCATTCCCAAATCACCATACTTTTGTTGAGTTAAAAGGTAAAGAAGGTTGATAGTATGACAAATATTTTGAAAAATTAGATCGAATGTGAGTATAACATGAACAATTTACAAGAAAATTATTTTCATCTTCAACCCACTTAACATCTCATAGGTGACAAACACTTTCATCCCATTGTGTTTTTGGAATTTACCATTGTTCACTTTAACTATGAAGTTCATGAGAAATAGTTCTTATCTTGATAATGTTCTCGTTCTTATTAATACTGGTCAAGAAAGAAAGATAATTTGGCTTTTTGAGATTCGCGTTGGTCATCTCCTTCTAATATCTTAGTTTTATTTTTCCTTGTAGATATTTGTTTCCCCTCAAATTTTCCTTAAATTTGGAAGTAATAATATTTTAAATATTATCTAGATTTTGGCCCAGACTGGGCATCCTTATACCCCCCTCACTTGAGTTGAAGGTGGGGTTTTGGCTAGAGTTAGAAGAAATTCTAGGAAACTTCTTGGTGTCCATGTAATACAAATTCTACTTATACATAATATGTGTAGTCATAGTCATGATCTCAATAGAGGAAAGGCTTGCTCCAATCAAAAGGATAGGTTAGGGAATATTTATTTTAATCTCGAGTTTGTAGGTTATAAACTGCTTTTCTATTAATTCAATCATCCTCCATGATTATTTGGATATACTAAAACATCAAATTTCACATCCATATAAAATAACAAGAGTGATGAAAGTTACAAAAAGGACTTTTTTTAAACTTATACAATTGTTTTCAAGCCCACAGTACTATTTCCAACCTCCATTTATCATTTTCTCAATGCTATAATTCCAATTGAGCTTATGATGGATGTGGATTGCCAAATATTTTTATGAACTTTCTCCACATAGTTGTTGTATAAATGAAAGTATCATAGATGACATTTTTGTATTTAATTATAGTTACTTTAGTTTTGTTGGGATTAATAGCACTATCCATCTTGGAGAAGAAATCTGGGAGGATTCTAAGTTGTTTCAGGACATCGTAATGACTCCTTTCTAAAAGAACACTATTGTCAACATAGAGGAAAATAACTATGACCATACTAGTAAGGTAGGCCCAACACAATCTTCAACTTCTAAACAATTTTCTAGTTTATCAACATATATGTCAAAAAATGTAGGAGATAAGGTACACCCTTGACTGACTATAATATTGCATCTAATTTCTTATGTTTTCACGTTGAGGAAGATGTATAATTCTCATACTTTTTATTTGAATATACAGGTTAAATAATATATATATATATATATATGGAAGAAGTGATTGAAAATTAAAAAAGTCAATTAGTTCCTTTTTTCCTAATAAAAGGGAGGTGTAATTCATTCAATTCTTAATATAAAATTGATATGTGGCATTTAAAACATACCAATAATTAAAAAATCAAATACGGATCATAATAAAATATTTGAATATGTAATGTTAAGGTATTTAAAGTTCGGGGGGCAATTCAATTGGTGATCAAAGTGATGTGAAGTAGTTGTCCATTCCTCTGGGTTAAAGAAAAGTGAAATGTTTTTAAAAATAAAATAAAAACAAAAATAGTTTAATATGTATGTCATACATAAATAAAACATTTCAATGTTCATGTTAAATAAAATATTTCAATGTCAGCTATGTATATATTATATATGGTTTAAAAAATGTGTATATTATATGTGATTTAAAAAGGAAAAAAAAACCATGTATATATTATATAAAGCAATTGAAAAAAATAAATTATTATGGTTAAAAGATTTCAAGTAGTCTCACTATTTAACATTTTGACTCATTTTTACATATATTTTTTTGTCATTTTTTGTCAATTTTATCTAAAATCGACCAAGTATTTGTTGGAATCGAAAGTTAAGCAATGTAGTCTAGACACTACAAATGCTCAAGAAAATTTAAGTTGTATCTATTTATGCATTGAAATGCAATTTAAATAATGGAAATTATGAATGAGATGTGTGTGTGTGTGTCTTAACCAAAGATTTAGCAAGAACTAAGAGGTATCACTTTTCTTGAAGTGCAAATCTTTTTTTGATGTTGTGCACTCTAAAAAATGTTTGCACTTCAAGAGATTTGATCTCTATTAGAGTTTGCTACATTGTGATCAAGATAGATCTAAAATAGTATATAAATTTCAAGTCTCTATATATTTATTAACTAAAATAAAAGTAAAATATCATAGTTACAAATATGAATAATCCTTAGAAGTTTGAAATAACCACTTACAAATTGAATAGTTGTATTTTAATTTATATAGTAAGGTAATTTATTTATATTTATAAATATTTCACATCAAAATATAGAATTATCCTTATTTCACTTTTAAAAACAATCATAATACATATAATTATGTATACATGATGATGACATTTTTCTTTAACACATTTTATAATATTTTTATTTTTAAATTTTTGGTGTAATATGCATAATATGAGAAAAGGAATGTTTTTATATGGTTATTAAAAATATTTAA
>APFE030034005.1:184111-194385 GCA_000404065.3 Pinus taeda
CATTAAAACAAATAGTAATTAAAAAAAAACAAATATTTTCCAAAAAATAATAAAAGAGAAGATAGTGCAAGATATTTAATTTTCTATATAAAATTAATATACAGTATTTAAAAAAAAATGGATGATATGACATGGAGCTGGTTAGGGTTTGGCGGCGAGGGTTTCGGGCGGAACCTCACACAGGTCACGGCTAGAGACAGCAGCAAGGTTACGGTGTACAGGTGCAGGCACAGGGTCGTTTTTTCCATGTTGACGGACAGCTGGAGGTGAATCGCTGTCGAACTAAGCGCGTTGCTAGGGGTTCCTTCCTTCAGTCTCGGATGCTGCAATTTTCTTTCTTTTTGTTGTTTTTGATAACGTATCCAAGGAAATAGGGCGAAGGTTTGACATCTTGCAGTCTTTGCTGTCATTTTCACTCTAAGCGGTCTCCTAACCATGGTTAACTCAGACGAATTGGTGGATTTGGACCCGGCTTTGGAAGACATTCTGTCTATGTGGGGTAAGGATACTTCAGCAAAAAGTGTGGAGCTGTTTTTCGGTGCCCATAAACTATCATCCCCAGTTTTATCCTCACAGGCGGAAATCCCCCCTTTTCTGCATCAAGGTGGGGCTTTCGAATCCGAGGTTATCACAGCACGCAACCAGAGTTGTCATGGTCCGACAGTTGAGGAGGCAGTGGCGGATGGCCCGTCAGCAGGTGCACTCTCTTCGGCAAACAAGGGCAAATCTGTTTTAAGCTGGAACCCTCCCTCAAAAGGTCTGGAAGATATTGAATTTTTGGGTCATTCTTCAGGCGCTGGCAAGGATAGGGTTTCTGGAGGGTTTCCCCCTCTCTCAAGGGTCTCGCTACCAAGAGACCCTCGAACCACAGGTGCCATTCTAACAGGAGGATGCGAAGGACAATATGGCTCCGAGGCGGGCGTTTTGGGCGGCTACGGCGTCTCATCCTGTGACAAGATCTCTGCTGAGATCCCTGCCGATGGCCCCTCTGCTCATTTTCAGTCTCAACCGGAGGATGCTTTCACAGCGGACACACCTTAAGAAGATATAGAATGGTCAGATAACCCTGGGGAGTATAGGGTTTCAGAAGATGACTTAAGGAAAAAAGGGGACAAAAGGAAATCCCAAAGGCCGATAGGATCTAAGGATCTGGGGGGGAACTTAGTTCTAGGCATGGAAGTGTCAATTGAAGAAACCCTAGATGTTGCAGACTGCACCATCGTAGGTAGGGCAAGGGGTAAGAAATTTTCCCCAGATGTACTTCAGGCATGGGGAGAACAGCGCTTCGTCAATGAAAATCCTTTGCGTTTTGAGGCTCAATGCGTTGCAAAAGGCTGGTTCATGTTTCGTTTTGAGGAGAAGGAAGCGGCAGACTGGGTTTTGGCAAGAAACTAGTTCATTGGAAACATTTCGGTCTTGATGAAACGATGGAGCCCCCTTTTTGATGCTATTAAAGAAAGCACAGAAGTGTTTTCGGTCTGGGTGAGGGCGTCGGGCCTCCCTTTCTTCCTATGGACAGAAGCCGTTTTCAAATCAATTGGGAACAGGTTGGGTACATTCATGGAGGCGGACATGTCTTTTTTGGAGACAAAGACCAGGGCGATGGCTCGCATTCTGGTAAACCTTGATCTGAGTAAAGGCTTGGGGAAATCAATAACCCTGCAATACAAAGATTATGTTTTCGAGCAAATCTTGGATTATGAACATTTGCCTTTCAGATGCCACATCTGTCATGTGTATGGGCACCTTGCAAAAAACTGCCCGTTGTTCAGAAGGCGGAGATGTTTCAGGAGAACCACTGTTTACAGAGATCCAATGAATAACCGTGCTCAAGTTTCTCAGGAGAAGGAAGGTTCGCCGATACAGACCGAAGTTGGCTTGGAATCCGTGGGACATCAAAATGGGGTGACTTTTGAAGATCCCCAGATTCATGTGGAGGCACAAACATCAGACCATCAAACAGCAGAAGCCGAGAAGGAGGATGTCAAGATCCCTTCGCCTGCACAAGAAACAACCCGCGAGGACGAAAAGGGTAAGTGTTCGAGTTCCCCTCCTCTTTCTTCACAAGATCCTGAACAAATTTTAGTTTCTATGCATGGCTCTCCATCTTTTTCTCCTTCGCATATTGAAACCCACACCGAGGCTTTTGTTTCTGAAATGTCATCCCCTGTAAAGGATCCTCTTCCTGTAGAAAAGCCGACCCTTGATCTAAAATTTGATGTAAACTGGCCTCCTCTAGCTCCCCCGGTTCAAAATACCCCCTGTCCCTATAACCTCATACCAATGGGGGTAAAGCCTGAGCAGTCTGATGTCGCTGGTGGCCTTGGACAGTTGCCCTCTCACGGGACTACCAGGGGCAAGAGGGGAAGAAAATCAGACCTTTCAAAGGCAAAACTTAAAGCAAAGTTGGATGTTGCTGACGGAAAACAATACTCTATCCCTGGGGTTCTTAGAGCAGTGCAGACCCCCGAATCTGTTATAAAATGATCATGTCTTCCTGGAATTATAGAGGGTTGGCCAGTAAGCCTAAGAAACTGGCCTTGAAGGACTGGTTACAAAATTCAAAATCCGACATCCTTTTCCTCCAAGAAACACTGGGGAAAGGTTCAGAGGTGGAATCTATGCTAAAATCTTTATTGCGAGGGTGGTATTTTTTCGCTATAGATTCTTCAGGTCATTCGGGGGGCCTCGCCATCGGTTACAGAGAAGGTAGAATAAAGTGTATAAACCTTTGGGGGACGAAACATGTAATGGGCATGGAAGTTATCTCTCCAGATTTCTCCTCCCCTTTCTTAATTGTAAATATCTATGGGCCATGTCAAGGAAGGGAGCTTTTCTGGACGGACGTGTTGGCAAAGTCTCTGATGAACTCTTCATTGATGGTTGTGGGAGGGGACCTAAATTTTTCTATGGGTAGGGCGGAGGCTTGGGGCCCCTCGGCCAGGGAGGATCCCCTGTCGGATTTCTTCCATAAAGCTCTTCAGGACAAAAATCTCATCGATCCTTCCCCGATCAAACTAAAGCCAACATGGAGGAATAGAAGATCTAGGGAGGACAGGATCGCAAAAAGGTTAGACCGCTTTTTGCTTTCTGATGGCCTAATCTCTAAAATTCCCCTTTTCCGGCAATGGGTTGAGGAGGTTGGAAACTCAGACCATTTTCCCATCTTCTTGGAGCTATCCTTCCCTCCTCCAAAGCCCCCTGCGCCCTTTAAATTTAACTCCTCCTGGCTGCAAGATCCATCCTTCAATAATCTTTTTAAGAATACATGGATCCACCCAGGCAGGAACACAAGAGAGGAAAAAAGTTTTCTGTTCATGGAAAACCTGAAAAGATTAAAGAAAGCGACTATATCCTGGGCAAAGGAAAGGCAGAAAAAACAGAATGAAGATTTGTTGAAAATAAGGGAGCAGTTGAAGAATCTGGAAAGTATTGAAGCAGATGGATACTCTTCTCAGGCCTCAAAGGATCGAATCCTCCATTTGGAAAAGATCCAAAAACATATTCTCCTGGCAAAGGAAGAGGAATGGAGACTCAAAAGCAGAGCTATCTGGCTAAAATCAGGTGATGAAAATACAAGTTTCTTCCACAATTTTGCAAAAGGTAGGAAATCTGCAAATACCATTTGGAGCCTTAAAGATGAAGAAGGAAGGGTGGTTAAAACCTTCTCAGACCTCTCGGGCCTGGGTCAGAGGCACTTTCAGAGAATCTTTTCGGACTTAGGAGAGGCCACCATTGCAGAAGTCATGAGGACAGCTCAATGCTTCCCAAGATTCATCGAGGAGGACAAAGCAGCTGAGCTATCAATCCCTGTCATCAAGGAGGAGGTTGAAGCAGCAATGAAAAATATGGCAAAAGAAAAAAGCCCCGGTCCTGATGGATGGACTATAGAACTTTTTCTCCATTTTTTTTATTTAATTGGGTCTGAGATCACCGATGTTGTGGAAGAATCAAGGTTGAATGGAGAAATATATAGACCTTTTAACTCAACCTTCATTGCTCTCATCGCAAAAAAATATGAACCAGAGAACTTCGAAGATTTCAGGCCAATTTCACTTTGTAATTGTATTTATAAAATTATTGCAAAGGTGATAGCTATTAGAATTGTCCCTATCTTATCCAGAAACATCTCAATGGAACAATTCGGCTTTCTGGATGGAAGGCAAATTCATGAAGCCATCGATGTAGCCCAAGAGGTAATTCATAGTGTCAAACAGAAGAAGAAGAAGGGGGTGGTCCTCAAAATTGACCTTTCTAAGGCATATGACCGAATCAACTGCCTTTATCTCCGGTTGCTGCTTACTCATTTGGGTTTCAATTACTCCTTCATCAGCTGGATTATGGGTTGTATCTCAAATGTTAGCTTTGCTGTTTTGATCAATGGAGCGGCCTCCCCTTTCTTCAAAAGCCAAAGGGGACTCAGACAAGGATGTCCATTATCCCCCCTCCTGTTCCTTCTAGTGGCAGAAGGGCTTAGCAGATTGATCCACAAAGCCAGAAGGGCGGAGAAGATAAAAGGTATAGAGGTAGCAATTAATCTTTACATCACTCATCCTCTTTTTGTCGATGACATCCTGATCTTCTCTAATGGATCATATAATGAATTAAAGGAGTTTAAAAGCATTTTTGACCTATTTCTGAAAGCCACAGGAATGCAGATAAACTCTAGGAAATCTCAAGTTTGTGTGGTAGGTTTTGACAGAAGAGAAAGCACCATGATGACCAATCTTTTTCCTTTCCACCTCCAGCCCCTGGACTCTCCTTTCAAATACTTGGGTTTCTGGTTAAAGCCGACAACATACAAAAAAGAGGATTGGAACTGGCTTATAGAAAAGCTAGAAGCAAGAATCTCTCATTGGAGCTTCAAATGGCTATCTAGAGCAGGTAGATTGACCCTTATCAAATCTGTCTTTTTGGCCATTCCTGTCTACTGGGCAGCCCTCACTTGGATTCCCAAAGGCGTTTTGGAGAAAATCAGAAGGTTGTGTTGCAGATTCTTATGGGCAGGATCAAAAGAAAACTCTGTCCTTCCATGGGTGGCTTGGGACAAGCTAGCTAGGCCAAAAGATTGGGGAGGTTGGGGAATTAAGAGATTCCCTGAATTCAGTCTTTCCTTGGCTGCAAAATCAGGGTGGAGACTAATCACGATGGAGAACCTTTGGACCAGGGTGGTCAAAAGGAAGTACATAGACCCAATCCCAATGGAAGACTGGATTCGAAGCCAGGAAAAGAAGATGAAGCATTCCTCCATCATCTGGAAGGCCACGGTAGAGGCTTTCTCTGTGATTGAACAAGGTCTGGCTTGGAAAGTCGGGGATGGAAGACATGTAAGAATTGGCAGGGATCCCTGGGTCGGGTGTAATGAAAATTTTGCCTTGTCCCCTGGCCTCCTGAGACACCTAGACAGCAAAGGATTCTTCACATTAAATCAGGTGGAGAAAGTGGGTCACTCAATTATATGGGGGCAGGCCTGGAAAAATGCAGAGGACCTCGGATTAAACATTAGATGGCATAATGAATGGGCCTCTTATATCAAAGAACTCCATCGCTCAAATGTCAGGTTAAAAAGTGACCAGGATGTTCTGATGTGGGCGCAAGGAAAAACAGGAGAATACTCACCAAAAGATGGTTATTCTTTCCTTATGGGAAAGAAAGGCTGGGCTCCCCCGGAGTGGTGGGTGAAAAATATATGGAAGTTAAAATGCCCTTTAAAGTCCAGGATTTTCTTATAATGCATGCTAAAACGAAAAATCCCGACCTGGGATATACTACAAGCCAGATTCTTCATTGGGCCTGGGAGATGCCCGCTTTGCAAGATGGAAGGGGAATCAATAAACCATGTTTTTACTTCCTGTGTTGTCTCTACAAGGATATGGGAGGAGTTAGTATGTCTGCTAAAATTAAAAGCTCAATGGGGATCTGCCCCGTTGGAAGAAGCCTGGAGCAAATGGTGGCATAATCACCCGGAGGGAAACTTAAGGAACCTTCCCCCTATCTTCTTTTGGGGAGTATGACTAGCTCGAAATAAAAGTGTGTTTCAAGACCAGGTCATATCCTTATCTACTATTGCTACAAATTGTGTTGCCATTTATTCCTCCATTCCGCCCCCTGAGTCTAAAAATTCTCAAAAACATGACAAGTCCATAATCATTCAGGAAGGCTCTCCTTGGGCTTTTTTTGACGGAGCAGCACAACAAAACAGGGCTGGTGCTGGTCTATGCATTCACCTAAACCATGATCATACCTTAAAAGCTTATGTGGGTCTGGGTCCTAGTTCAAACAACTAAGCTGAGTTGTCTACTTTGCGCCTCCTCATATGCTGGTTATTACAAAGAAACATTCTGACAATTCAAATTTTCGGGGACTCCATGAATGTTGTTAGATGGGTTAATGGCAATGCAATATGTCAAAACCAGATTTTGAAGCCTCTTTTAGAAGATATTCTGTCATTAAAATCTCGTTTTAACAACTTTTCCATATGCCACATTTACAGGGACAAAAATACAGCAACAGACCAGCTTTCTAAGGCTGGCCTACAGCAAGTTTTGGGCAGTTGGTCCATAGAAGAAAACAGACAGGGGCGGATCATCACATCTCAGCAGCCCCCTTTTGCTCCACCTCAATGAACGCGCCTCTCATTTATTTCCTCATCGTTCTGATTTGCACGGCCGTGACATTTACTATGTCTATCTCTTTTTTATTGCACTGCCTTTCAGAAGTCTTTTTATATATATTTTACATCAATCAGTCTCTGGACTGGTTCGTCCCTTTATTTTTCTCTGTCCGCATAAATTATAAACTGTCTCTTTTTATCATTTTATATCAGTTTTATGTATGAGGTCATTTTCCTTCTCTGAAGGAGGCCTCACTCTCGTCTTTTTAAACATGTATAAATTTTAAGACAGGGAGTTTATGCTCCTAAACAGTTTCACCTTTTACAGCAGTAACAGGATGATGATTTCGTCCACAAACAGACTTTTGGACTGGAACTTTTTGGTTTTCTTAAAATCCTCTCACAGTTTGGGAGATTGATAGAACAGTTTGACTGACTTCAGGTCGACAGGATGTATATACAGAAATATGTAAAACTTTTTATCTTCTTAATAAAAAGTTTTCGTTTTTTCTCCGGAAAAATACAGTATTTAAAAATTAATAATAATAACATAAGAGTAACATAAGAGTAATAAAAGAAATATGCAATACATTTAGTTTTTAATATAAAATTAATACATGGCATTTAAAAATTAATATAAAATAAATTCAAAGTGGATTTAATAAATAAAAAAAAAACTAAAAGGTAGGTTAAATAATTTATATTATTTAAAAATATATAATTAAAAGTCCAAGAGTGTTGGAATAAAATGGTGATGGTTTGCTCTGTTAAACACTCTTTAAATGGTGAAGTTAGAATGAAGATCTAGTTTTGCCAAAGCTGCAAAATATATATATATATATATAATTTAAAAAAATAAAATAATAAAAAATAAATAATAAAATAAATAAAAAAAATTTAAAAAAAAAAAAAAAAACATTTTAATGTGAACACTATTGTTCATAAAAAAATGTCAATACTCATGTTAAATAAAATATTTCAATATGAGTTCTCTATATATATTTCAAATAGCCTCATTGTTCTACATTTTTTTCATTTTGTATATTTTTAAGTCAATTAGATAGCAAATATTTGTTGGAATTGTAAACTTAAGTTATCTAGTCTACACAATACATGTGCTTAAAGAAATTATCAAAGGCATTCAATCCATTATGCATTCAAAAAAGTAATTTAAAAATTCATGACAACTTTTTTTGGTTAATTTTAATCAAAATCCAACAAAATGTTTTTAAAACTTGAGTTTAAGTTGTTTAATCTATAATTTGAGTGCCCTAGGTTTTTGAGGGTGTTGAATCCATTTATGCATTCAAAAATATAATTTAAACAACAAAAAACCACATTCTACTATATTGTTGGAGTGCTAAAAAAATTTATTTTGTCTATAAATTAGGCTATGCTTTTATAAAATCAAATGGACTATATTTATGAAAGTACAAACCTATTTTTTCAAGTTTTATACTTTAAAAAAAGTTTACATCTAGAAAAATTTGATCCCTCTCAATACTTGTTAAACTCAAATGAGATGAATTAAATTTATGAAAATACAGACCTTTTTTTTCAAATTTTATACTATAAAAGAAATTTACATCTCAAAAAAATTAATCCATTCTCAATACTCGTTAAATTCATGATTAAAATAAATACATCTTAACATAAAATTTATTATTCATTAATGTCGTGAACGTTGCGGCCACTATTTAAGATATTATGTGACAGCGTGGTTGATTCTCCATTATACAGCAATGCCCTATAAAAATTAAAAAATTAAAAAATAAAAATAAATAAAAACTTCATTTATTCTACTGTCACTGGTCATTACAGCTCAGCCTTTTAGAGAAAAGGCGTCTATCTTTTTTATTTTTTGAATTTTTTAAGCATTGCTATGCCATAGATATAAATATGGTGTAACAACGTCTTTGTTCTTTTAATATATATGTTTTTGAAAGCCGTGTGGGATGATTTTGATCAAACAGTAAGGTATTATAAAAAATGAAAACATGTAGATAATGTTCATCGCATACAAATTTTTCTTTCTCAAATATGTTAATAAATATATATTTTTGAAATAATTATAATATATTTAATTTTAATTTTGTATTTTTTTATTTAGTCCTTAGTGGATAGATTTTTTTAATAAATGTTAAAGTTTTATTTAAATTTTTCAATGTTAAAGAGGGGTTGAAGTTTTAGAGAAAAATTGAATTATTTTCAGTAATTAATTAGATTTTCAGGTTTAAAATGAAATTTAATTTAAAGTTTAAATTTAAATTTAATATTATGTTGTATATATTTTTTTTAAGATGTAAGAAAGTTCTTGTGAAGATTCAAACTGCTAATTGTAATTTACTAAAACAATAGACTTGAATTTATTATACTTATCAGCGGAGACAACTAAACGATCAAGAAATCACGAAACATATAAGAAGAATAATTCAATCAACACATTACATAATAATTTTTTGGGGAAAGCCACAAATAAAAACCCTTGCTATCTGTATATTGCATTAGTCAAAAAATATGAGAAGATTACAATGCTTTGTTCTAGCCTGAGCAACCTCTTCACTATCTCTATCTTTCTCACAGCTTCTTAAGCTGACTCTAGCCAACACTTAGTCAATTTCTTAGCCTTCCAAGCTCCTACTTCCTTGCGTTGTTTCCTTGGGAATTAGCCCCCTTTTAATTAGGGAAATTGCTCAATATAAATTGCGCAATCCTCATAGAATTGCCTCCAACTGCATGCACCACATGTACAATTCGAATGATTATACAACTAATAATACATTGTCCCTGAACTCCAATCTCAAATGGGTCTTTCTCAGATCTAACATATCTGAGTTAATTTATGAGTGAATCATTAGTTTATTGGTCGATCACTTCGACTAGCACCACACTGCACTTCACGTAGCACCACACTACGCTTCAGGAAACACCACACTACACTTCAGGTAGCACCACACTACGCTTCAGGAAACACCACACTGCACTTTGGGCAACACCACACTACTAAATCTCCCACTAGTTCATCCAAAATTTGGAACTAGTTTAACTGAATTTAACTCAGTTAAACTAAATTAATTAATTACAACCCAAATTTAACTCAACGAGGGCTCCTATAATGTAGGAGACACTCTACATGGCTCTAGTTATACCTTCAACTCGAATTAACTAAGCCAACTAAGTCAAATTAACTTAGTTAACTAATACAAGTTGTCATGAGAAGTGGAATTACAATTTTATTCCCAATTTAATTCAAGGATAAATTAAATCAAGATCTTTTTTAATGTTATTTTTAACATTTCCTATTGTTATTTTCAACAATCCCTCTCAACGACAAAGGGATTCACATATACCCTTATCCATCACCTTTGGAATGTATTGCATGCAACACTTCTCATTGTTTTTGTTACTACTACAACATTTGCAACTAAGAATAAAAAATAATCAGTAAATCAATCAGTAACTATCTACTGGGAAAACTGTGTTTTTGTTGACTATACTACTGAGCCTTCCTCTCTACTGTCAACATTGCTTTGCACTCCTCAGTATCTAACTGACATTGATCCTCTAGCTACCAAATATTGAGGGCCCTCATAGCCAGGTAAAGATCCATGAGGAGAACACCTCAATGGACCCTATCCAAATTTCTGCAAATCTTGGGACT
>APFE030034014.1:0-12926 GCA_000404065.3 Pinus taeda
AAAATTATTTCTTCTCAAACAACCTAGAATGACAAATCAGTACTATACCTCACTTTTTGAGTGATAGTTTATTTTATTAGATTTATTTATATAAATTGGTTTAATATTTTAAATCCAACCAGATTAATACCCTCAATACAATTGTTGTATCGAATAATGCAATTAGACATGATGAAACCTAATCAACACCCAAACCAACCATCATCAAACCAAAATTTAGAACAACCAAACCCAAGCCAAGGACCGAGAAATCCAAATGATGAAATTGATGCATCCTTAGTTATGTTGAGGTCACTGATACGTTATCTCCAAAGCACTAGAGATCCATCATGAGTGTAAGGTCATTAAATTCAATTGTATCATCCATCTTCAATGCTCAAATCAAGTTAACCAATATTTCTAGTTACAGGGCTAGAATGTGTGAACACTATAGAACTAGTCTAAATAAAGACCAAAATAGAGACCTCAACATTACTCAACAACATTTATTTTCCTTATTTGTTGGCCTAACAAACAATAACCCATACAAGTAACTAAAAAATGCATTTGTATGGACTAGTGGACCTAAAACAACAATTTTGTCTTTATGAATTAGTGATATGATTAAAATCTACTTTCTAAGAAGTCACTACAAAAAATTATGATTTTGTAGCAACCATAAAATATATAGTGAAATTGTTACAGGACCATAAAGGTGGTAGATTCCATGAAAATATATTTTTATTCATCAAATGATGTGGATATTCAATAAAGACATGTGGTAGAACTAGTTAAAGGTGAAATCAATGACGAGGAAATCCACATGGACCAGTCCTTCTTCAGTGCACTCGAGTTAAAGATCACGTGAAATTAGTGTATATAAATGATGGGATTTGTTATGAACAAAATCTGAGCCAAATTGATTGAGAAATCAATGATACCAAGATCCCTATCCTATGATCTCAAATATTTTGTTTTAAATGTGTATATATATCAACTCACACATGATCAACATACACAAAATCTTATGTTTATGTTTCTGTTTATGCACTAATTGTGTAAAGCATGTCAAATGTCTCATTTCCCATGTTTTAAGTGGATGCTTCACTCATCATTAAGGACAATAAAATATTTTTTCTAAATCTTTCTCTATAATATATGAAGTTCATATTTAAACAATTTATTTAAGTTATCTACCATGCACACAAAGGGGTCAAATTTCTGAAAATACAAACCTCATTTTAAATGCAAAACTTTAGGAAATGTTTACACCTCTAAATATTTTATTCATATTAGAAGTTAGTAGATGTAGAGTTAAAATAAATCTATGCTAATTCTTAATAATATTATTTATATTTATTAATCCTCTTCTCACACACAATATATTTCTTATCTTTATTTTATCAAGCCCCTTAATGCTACATAAATAATTGTTTTTTATAATTTCTTTTAATTACAATTTTGAATGTTGATATCTATATATATATATATATAATATATATATATAATTATATATAGATATAATATATAGATATATATATTAGATTATAATATATATATATATAATATATATATATATATATATTATATAATATATATATATATATATGCCCAAAGAGAAGAACAAATTAAAAGTAAAAAAATTTAATTACTTTCAAAATAATTATGTGTATTTTAAAATATATTAATAGAAAAAAATAATTAATGTAGACAATCTTTATAAATAAAATATTTGAATGCCCATATCAAGTAAAATATTTCAATCTCAACTCTTATATTAAATATGTTAAATTGGAAAAAAAAAAAGTTAAATTAATTTAGGTTGTTGGAGTTGCAAATCTAAGGTGTCTAGTTTACCTGATGTAGTTGAACTGTGTCATTTTAATTTTCCACGTGTGGCCTATGAATTAGGGCCACATTTACATCAAAAGTGATTTTATAGGCATACTTCACATAACTTCCGCAAAAAGCAAACAAACCACAGAAAAATACAACACAACTTGTAAATGAACACCGGTCCCACTTCGATGCATAAGACCGGATCTCAAATAGAATTAAACCTGTGTTGATAACTCATTAGGTCTGATTTCCAAATTAACCAGTGCGCATCTTCCCATGCGATATCTGTCGGATTTCCAACAGATTGGACGATCATGATATACCCATCAGTCAACTCGATTTTATAGGGTTATCAGGTCTAGTTGCCGCTTTATAGCGAGTACATCTTTGCATGCAATTACCTAATCACCATTGGATCTTCCCTCGATGAGCAGTCATGGTAGTCTCATGACTATCACACGACTTTTGTTGGTTTTCTTTTTCTATGTTCCACCAAGTTAACACTTCATCCATTGTGGTACTTCGTCATTACACTGTGTTCCAAATAATTTCTTTCATGAGATTTACTTGAACAAATGATCTCGATGTATTCAGACAAATACAACAAAACTATGTTGAATTCCATTTTCAACCTCATTTCAACTGGATCATCATTGATCTTATCTATGATCAATGATGAATTCTCTCATAAATCAACTCTGCTCCACCTTTAATCAGAGTTTCGACAATCAAATCTCTGCCAAGGAATCTGTCATACGCTAACACCACCACAGGATTTTATCATGCATATTTCCTTCACAAAACAAATCATTTATCACACCAGTTATATCTCGAAACTAAGGCTTTTATCCATTAGAAAAACGTATTCATTCAATTAGAAATCATGTACAGAAATTCATTTAAACAGAGATCAGTCTCATTCAATTATGGTCACACATAGGAACAATTATGAACACAATGAAACCCTCCTTCCATTCATAAAAAATATTTGCATAAGTTCATAACATCTCATGTTTTGTCTACTCTTCTTTAGACCTGATCTATGTTTATTTGGCCATTCTCATCTCTCTACCCGTAGACCTAATTTAGTCCTTTGTTTCTAATTCTCTGTCCCTCATGCCTTTAAGGCTTACAAAATGTTTCTCGAACCATTTCTAGTTCAGATCCATAGTTTTCTCAACAAAATCCTAAATATCTCGTAAATCTATTTTTGACTCAACTAATTTCCTAAGGATTCTCTCTAATCCTAAAAATCATGAAACCATTTCCTAATCTAAATATTTATAATATTCCAAAATTTCTCAATCCTCACTAACTCCTCATGTTCTCCTATATTCGACAACATTTACAAATATCCTATCAATGATTCAAATGCTTTAAAATTACATTAATTTAATCCTTTTGGGAACCAACTCTCTTTAAACACAAGACAATGTATTATATTAAATACAATGATTTTCCCCTGAGTTGGATGCTCCTGTATTAGACTCCCAAGGTGAAGAAATTTTATGACCACCTGGTCATAAGCTTTTATGTATCACTCCACCAGGATCCCAAACTTTAATTTGTAAATTTCCATAAGCTTTGCTCCCTTGTTGCTATTGTATGTCTACTATCCTCTTTTTCATCTTCTTCTCTTCGATCAGATTCAGATTGTGATTGATCATCCCTTCTACTGTTAGTGTTCTTCTTTTGGACTGTTTCATTATTAATTTCCTCGGTTCTTCAATATCTATGCCCAACATATCATTGGGATGGTACATACTCTGCCATTTATTTCTTCTGTCTTCTTGCTGAAGCTTTCTGCTACTGTCCACTAGCTACTGCATCTCCACATTTTGCATATATTCAAATTGTTGATTACCTCCTCCAACTTTTCCCATTTCAACTCATGTTATTTCTCTTGAAATTACTCCAGTCATTGCTGTAGATATTGTTGTAGTTACTACTCTAGATATTGCTACCTCCCAAACTTCTTGAATATCTTTGAAGATATCTCCCTCTGCAATATCTAATTTTTGCTCCTTGTCTGCCAATTTACTTTGAAGAAGTAAATTGTTCTTTAACTCTTTTTCTTCTATACAATTCCTTTCAGCCATCTCATCACTATGCTACTTATCAATTCCAACACAACTCCCCTCTTTATTCCATTGTTCAAAGAATTGTATTTCATCTTCATGTTCTCTTATTTCCCAATGTTGAAATTGTGATTTATATTCTTCTTCCGTGGCTGCCTCTTCCTGAATCAAATCTTGTCTCTCCAACATTCTTTCCAACAATTTAATATCCTTCTTCCATGTATTAAATACTTCCACAGAATCTTCCTCTCCCTTGTCTATTTCGTTGTTTTCCTGCAGCAAATTTTCTCTAGTATCTACACTAAAACCTGCAATCATAAAAAAATTTCAAAATTAAAAATATAAAGCCTTTGTGCCTCTTCTTCCTCTAGCAACATTTCAGTATGTTGCTCTGATATTTTCACCTCCTTCAGCACATCAGTATGCTGATTCAGATTCTCCAAAGAATTTTCAAGACTGTCTGCTAATCTCGATTCAGATTCTCCAAAGAATTTTCAAGACTGTCTGCTAATCTCTCTTCCACATCATTTGTTCCAAGAATGTCTCCCTGCTCTAGTTCACAGTAGTGAACTCTTTCCTCTGTTATATATTCTTTGCAATCTTCACCAGACTCTTTCCTTTCTTCTATTGATTTTAGCCAATTCTCTAGTAGTCTTACCTCTTTCTCCCATTCACTATCTGTCATTACATCGAAATGATGATCTCCCATTAATGTTTCAGCTATCATGATCTCTCTTTCAAATTTACCTTTTAATTGTTGTAGGTTACCTTTACCTTGGATTTGTTTGATTCTTGCTACAACCCTTACATCCTTACCCTCTTGACGCTTTCGAACTTCTACCTCATCTCCAAACAATTTCTTCCCAATCTCTTTGATCACAGAATCAAACTCATTCATGTTATTTAGTGAATCTGCGAACAAGCTATTGCTTTCAAAACATTCTTCTATCTTCATGACTACTAGTGACATGTTTTCATCCTCAGGAACTATACTTGCAGCCTATAATTTTCTACTATCAGCTTTTTCTAGCATTTTAATCTCTTCTTCAGATTAATACGCATTTCCTCATAACACTCTTCATTTCCAGCTTCATCTATTACATGATTACTATTACTTAGGGGTTGTTCCTCAATCTGATTTTTGCCCACAAACAATTTTGTTTCAGTCATCCCCATAACAGAAGTAAATTTCTGTTCTTTCCTTAGGCTTTCAGTAAAAAATGTTGTATTAGTTCCATGTTATGTAACAGTAATCGAACACTGTACTCCTTTGACGTTTACAATCCCTGCATTCATTAACCAATTGTTATTTTTTTTTTAAATGTAAGGCTTAACAACCTCAACTGATTTTCCCCATATCAACTCTTCAAGCTAAACCTCATCTTCTTTCGCCACAAGAAATTGTCTTTGTTTACAACATCTTCAAATAGTTTTCTTCCACCAAAATCTATGAGTTTTTTCTACTATAACAAGTAAGTAACTTCCTCTTCTACGAGGAACTCTTCATCATACTTCACCTCAAGAACTTTATTCATCCTTGTGATAGTTTCACAAGACCGTCCATTACCTTATGCAAATCCTGCAAACACACCAAAACTATTAAACTCAAACATATAAGGCTTGATATCCTCTTGCTGATTTGAACTTGTCCAACACTTCAGAAAACTATTTATATTTCCTTTCTCAGCAAAGTAAACTTCTTTTTGTCTTGAATTCTCACTGTAATTTATAAGACCTTTCACAGATCTCCAATCTTTATTTTCACTCAAGAATTCACCCTGTTTTGGTCTACAAATAGAAACTCTTATTTCTTACTTTTCTTCTCTGAGTTTTTTCTCCAGCCACTTCACTTGCCTCTATTGTAGCTTTTCCTATAATTTAGGCCACTTCACTCTCTTTATCCTCAAGACCCAACCTTGTCTTTGGTCTTCTTCTATCATCATATTTAATTTATTAAATTGTTCTCTTATCTCAACAATCTCCTTGTCACGCTCCTCTTGACTCATCTGTTTCCTGCAGATTTCTTTAGCACCCTTCTTCTTCATCTTGTAGCTTTCTTCTAAACCTTGCACATGACTTCTCATAGTAATCTTCTCTTCTGTGTGAGCTTCTACACATGCAACCAATCAACCTCCTACTGGTTAATCTTCTCACCAAGCTTCTTCTCTACCTGGTCTTCAAGTTCTCTCCTTCTCAGAACTTTCACTGAGCAATCTTGCTCTCTTTTCAAGCTGCTGCACTCAATTCATTTAAAAACACCATTGTCCTTGTCTATTCCAAGCCTTAGCTGGAATAATGTCCTGCTACAATTTCTAAGAACTTCCAAAATTTCTTCCTACAATTTTAATGTTGTAATCTTGTGCCAAACTTCCCAATCCTTTAATCTATTTTAGTCTTGTTTAGAACCCCTACGATGACTATCAGTAGTCATCTTATTCTTTTCATCTCTATGAGTTCGTTACTCACTCACTCACTATGAGTTGTACTAAGCCTCCGCAATTGCAATTCCTTCCTGTTGCCACTTACCTCACCAAGTTCTTCCTTCAACTGTAACCTGAAATATGCAAACTCAATCCTCAAAACTAAATTTATCACAAATATACCTGCAAGATCTTGTCATGATCTTGTCTCTCCTTCTCCAAAATTTTGAATGGTTCATATGCTTTTTAATTCATATTCTGCAAATTTGAATTTCCTCATAGTCTTAGGCTACCATGCTTCCACTGTGTATTTTTTTTTTAAATCTACAACTGTTGTCAAACAGATTTAAAATCTAATCCTGTAACTTCTTTTTCAACCTTTGTTACAACTTTCTAAAGAACTTTAACTATATTTCACAGAAAATCAATCCTTAACTAATCATACCTCTTTCCAATACATGCAGAATCCACTTCTTCTACTCTGATACCATAAATGACGCAGTTAAACTGCATGTTTTCACTTTTCCATGTGTGGCCTGTGAATTAGGGCCACATTTACATCGGAAGCGATTTTATAGGCGGACTTCACATAACATCCACAAACAAACAAACCACGGAAAAATACAACACAACCTATAAATGAACATCGGTCCCACTTCGACGCATAAGACCGAATCTTAAATAGAATTAAACCTGCGTTGATATCTCATCGAGTTCGATTTCCAAATTAACTAGTGTGCATTTTCCCATGCAATATCCGTCGGATTTCCAACAGATTGGATGGTCACGATTTACCCATCAATCAACTCGATTTTATAGGGTTATCTGGTTTGGTTGTCGCTTTATAGCGAGTACATCTTTGCATGCTATCACCTAATCACTGTTGGATCTCCCCTCGATGAACGGTCATGATAGTCTCATGACTTTCATGCGACTTTTGTTGGTTTTCTTTTCCTACGTTCCACCAAGTTAGCACTTCATCTGTTCAACACTACCAATTCATCTTTGGCAGAAGATAAATTCCTGTTTCTAGTATTTTGAACAAGGATTTTTGGTCTTTATAGAGTGGATGAAAGGAAGACCTGCTTATTTGTTCCTCCTCCTTTAGCTCTACTATTGAGCCATTCAGTTTTTTTACCTAGACATTTTCCTTACATATGGTTAATTTACAGAGGCAGAATGGTTAAACTCTGGAACAAATACTAAATATGAAACTACTTTGATAGCATGATAGCTTAAATGTTATTTTTATTTTTTGTAAATATAGGTTGGACCTTGAAAAATATTGGTGGTTGATAGTGATGATGATGAAGAAGAAGATGATAAATATGAGATTGCTAGCTGGGAAACTATTGAAGAAGATGATAAAGATGAGCCTACTAGTTGGGAAGTTGTTAAAGAAGATGATAGAGTTGACACTACAAGACGAGAAACTTTTAAAGAAGATGGTAAAGTTGAAGCTGCAAACCAGGAAACCATTGATTTTGATTTAGCTAAGTCTATATCCAATACAATTGATATGGAGCAAACAAATGAGGAAAATATAGTGCATAGCTTCTCTAGCATTAGTTGTCATGAGCCAAGTCACTTTAAACATTTTGATAGTATAAGTGATCATTTATATCACTTTTATCAGAATGAAACAAGACAAGTACATTTATCAAAGGGCATGCTTTTCTCATTCCGTTTTCTGATTTTTTATTTGGGAGCATGACTGAAACTTTTGAACATCTTTGTGCAGCCAATTAATAAGTGGAAATGGATGAAGAAAATTCAACAAGACTGGAACAATCTTGAAAAACACTTACCAGGTAACTCTTAAGCCATGCAGTTCTTTTTTTCACTGGTTTATCAAACTGATTTCATGATATTTGAACATTCACTAATAGGGAAAGACTATTTTGGACAATGATATTTCCTTCAATTTTTCCTTTTGCCATTTTTGTCTTTTGTCTTTTCAGTTTTCAATATTTTTTTCTTGTTTTCTCTTGCGTAGTAGGAAGTTGCAAAGTAATGAATTTTGTGCGTACCAGAGAAACAATTTTCATTTTTTTGTAACCCAGTTGTTATGAGAATACAATGTACTCATGTGTACACATCTTTCTGGGTCTTGCCAATTTATACCGCAAGTTTGTGTTGGGTTTCTCTCATATCGCTTGGCCATTCAGTTAAGTCACCAAGGGCAGAGTGAAAGTAAAGTTCTTCTAGTCTGAATCCTAATAGGAATCATTTGTCGAGTTGAAGCATCGCCTCTGCTCTGCACCATTTCTCACATTACCTAACCTGCAACAACCATGTGAGACTGAGACAAATGCCTTCAACTATGTTATTAGGGCAGTTCTTACTCAACACATGCATCTAGTGGCATATCACAATGAGACACTTTCAGACACTGTCTAAAAGTATCCCACCTATGAAAAGAGTATGTATTCCATTGTGCAGGTCTTTCGACAATGGATGCATTACATTCTGGGGAAAGAAATGATCATCCACACATACCATAGACCCTTGTAGTTCATATAGACACAAGGAAAGTTAGAGTGGTCGCCATCAGAAGTGGTCCACAACAGTTCCATTTTAACATCAAGTACAAGAAGGGAAACACGAATAATGTTGCAGATTGTCTCAACCGACCACCGGTTATGGCGTTGACCACTGTGATAAACTCTTATGGACATGAGACTTCAGGGTGGCCTCATCTTTACAAGAGTGATCCAAAATTCAGCAGCACATACCAGATACTCTTGGAAGGAAAACGAGTTTCAGATTTTCACCTCTAGCACACACTGTTTTGCCACCTGGGACATATTTTTGTTCCTTCAAGCGATCGTGCCAAGATTATTTGGGAGTCACAGTACAGTTGAGTCGTTGGACATTTAAGAGTAGAGAAAATAGTGGCAATGTTGCAGAAGTATTCAACCTTCGATAGGATGTTGGGAAGTATCATATCCTACATTACTTCCACCATTACCAAACCGATAATCAAGAAACAAGGCCTATATACTCCTCTATCTGCTCCTAGTCGGCATTGGGTATCCATCTCCGTGGATTACATGTCGAGCCTTCCTTCTACTAAGCATAGAAACAACTGTGTTTTTGTGGTCTTTGGAAAATTCTCTAATATGGCCATTTTGGCGACCTACAAGAAGACTATCACAACATAAGCCACTACTAAGATCTTCTTTGAACGAGTGTGGGTGCACTTTGGGATCCCAAAAACCATTATCTCAGATTGGGACAACAATTTCCTATGTACATATTAGTCAAGCCTTGGGTCGATGCTAGATACCAAGCTCACTAAGTCCATGACCTCCCACCCCAAACTGATGGCCAAAAAGAGGTCATCAACCAGATGATTGTGCACATTATGCACATGTACAACTCGAAGCATCCATGCACATGGGATGAAAGCCTCCCCTTGTCCAACACAACTACAACGAAGCTCTCTATAGCTCAACTAGCCACAACCCCTTTCAGGCGGGATTAGGATTTTAGGCACTATGCCCATCGATGTGGCCATACTATTTGTAGCTACTCAAGCAGATTTGACTCATGTCGAGTTTGAGGATGACAGGGCTAACAACTTCATTGAGCGCATTCAACATATCTTCCAGCATGTCCATGCCATATTGGATAGAACCAATGCTAAGAACAAGCAATGCCATGATCAACAAAGAGTGCCACACAAGTTCTACTAGGTGGGCGACAAAGTTTGGTTACATTTGCAAAAGGAGCAGCTCGCTAGGCCCCACCGCAAGCTTCACCCACTTCAATATGTTTCGTACACCATCACCAAGGTTGTAGGGGACAAGTCCTTCGAGATCAACATTCCACCATTCCTTGACCTGCACCCAGTACTAATGTGGACCGATTATGACCATAATTTCCCCCATTGTTGGATACATCAAACATTGTTGATCAACTAACATCAACAAAGGTCAACCCAAGTTACATCGAATAGGCCACAACTTAAAGGATCATGGACACACAGATCAATAACACTCACCACTATAGGATCCAACTATAGTGAGTTGTCAAATAATTCCAACTCCTTCTCCAGGGCAAGTGGTTCACGAGGGACCATGTTCAACAAAAAATAGAGTAAGGGCTTCCTTAATGCTTCCAAGTCCCATCTCAAACCATTGCAAAAAATTAGGATATCATCCTCAAAAAATGAGTGATAAATAGATTTACTGCCACTTCAATGTCCTATAGGTCACAGTGATGCTTAGCATCTAGAATCAATATGCTCAACCCTTTAGTTGCCAACATAAATAACAAAGGAAATAGTGGGAAGCCCTGCCTTATTCCTCTATGGGCATGAAAAAAGTGGATGTTGATTCATTGATCAAAATTGCAAAGGATACATTAGTCATACATCCCATAACCTAGTTATTAAAAGGGACATCAAAACCCAGGTGAGTAAGAATCATTTAGATATCTAATTGACTCTATCATAAGCTTTTGACAAGTCAATTTTTGGAACAATCCCTTTTAACTTCCATACTTTTATGTTGTACAAACCTTCTTGTGCCACCCCAATATCTTGATGGATCTAGTGACCCTCCAGAAAACCAAAGTGTTCTGTAGATACATTCCTCTATAGCACAGACCACATGTGCATGGCTACAATCTTGGCAATGATTTTGTAAATGCAATTGCACAAATAAATAGGCTTGTAATCATCAAAATATTGGGGATTGTCCACCTTCGGGATAAGTGTTCTAAAGGTTCAATTGAACGGATCATAGATTCTCCCATTTTGGCGAGAATCATCAACCACCCACAAAATTTCGTCCCCTATCAACTCAAAAAAATCCCATATAGAAATCCATAGTCTAGCCATCCATTCCAAGACTTTTATCCTTTTGCATTCATTTGAGAACTGCCTCCAATTCTTCTTTTATTACAAACTCCATCAAATTCTGATTATCTTCCTCATCCACAAATATCAGAAAGAATTGGGCTAGATGGTCTATTTCAACAATGGAAGCCTCCTTCGGGGCCTTGAACAAATTTTGGAAGAAAGCCTTTCCCATGGGTGCAAGTTCATTAAAGTTTTTCCCTTACTTCCACCAGGTTTTGGAATTTCCCAGATCGTATTAGCATTTTTTTACCTTTGGCATAGTTGTGAAAGAATTTTGTGTTCTCATCCCCACTTTTAAGCTAGACTGCTCAGTTTTTCAGCTTCCATTATTCTGCCTTCTTGGCCAAAGGCTTTCTCTTTGAGGCTTCCAATCGCATGATTCTATGTTTGGTATCCATAGAACCATACCATCCACCCTCAAGCGCTTCAAGTCTTTCCAATTCTCCTTCAACATATTTAAGATCTACCTCATCTCTAACCTTCTTATGGACTGGCCATTAGATGGACGCTTGCTTAACCTTATTTAAGTTATTTGCAAATTGCTCAGCAATAGAGACCCTCGAATCCAAATTGAATGGAGACCATGTATCCTTTACCAACTACACACAACTTTCTTCGTTCAACTTAGAATGATTAAATTTAAAGGGACTTCCATGCTTTCGATTTACTCCATTTAATTCTAGTAGAACCTGATGGTGATCAAAATCTCCACCAATTCCAATCCATTTCCAAAACAGGGGAAGTGTGCCAACCATGTTTTCTGCTACAAGAAATCTATCAAGACACTTGGCCACCATCATGTTTCAAGTTCACTTGTTCTTCAAGGTTTAATTTTAATGAGATTAACATCAATAAGATGATTGTCAACCAATTTCCTAATAAAAAAGGTCCACCATCGGGTCCGAGAGGGCTTGAGGACCCCATACGTCCGATGCACCCATTTAAAAATTCATGTGCCCCCTATAATGATACTGTCTTTATTCATGAATGACAACCATCAAATTGTTCTAGAAAGGGGCTTTATCATGGAAAGGTCTATAAATAATATTACAGCAGTTAAACCCATGCTTAATTCTGTTGAGAAAATGTTTGCTCTAAGGACCATATTAGAGCCCCATATGTTGGAGACCTTAATAAACGTGAAATTGAGACCCATGGCCAAACCCCCTAATCAAACCCTTGCATTCAGGGAGAAAAATTACTAGCCAGGGAACATTTTATTCAATGCTTTAGCTATCATATCTCCTAGACCCAATGTTTCCTGAAGAAAAATAATATTAGGACTCGAGGAAAGGATCAATCTTTAAAGAACTAGTTTATTTCTTTTTCTTTTTCTTGAAGAAAAATAATATTAGGACTAGAGGAAAGGATCAATCTTTGAAGAGCTAGTTTTTTTTTGTTTTGTTTTGTTTTTTTTCTTTTTTTTCTTTTTTTTCTTTTTTCTTTTCTTCGGGAACTAGCTAATCCCTTGCAATTGAAGGTAATAACAATCATGTTGTAACCTTTGTAGGGGCATGTGCTACTCTAATCACCCCATCAAGAGAATTTTTCTTGCCTTCTGCTATATCTAAAAGGGCATTCAATTATGTCGCTGAAATTTGAGATTTTCTACCTCTAGATTTACCAAGACCAAGAATAGGTACGAGATTGCCAAGTCCCCCCACCCTAGCAGAAAAATCCCGCTTGGGGAGTCTGGGCCTAGGGTTATAGTGGGGATCCACGGTAGGGAGAGTCACAAGCTCA
>APFE030034016.1:0-15874 GCA_000404065.3 Pinus taeda
CTGGTGCAGCCTTATATTTAGTATTTACACTTAACAAAAAGACACAGATAATAAAAATATGAGAAAAAGATACAGTTGGAAAAAACCATTATAAACCAGTAACACTTCTTAGAGATCTTAATTGTTATCAAGTGTCCACCTCACATATCAAAGACGCATGAGTTGCATGACCTTGAATGACAGTATATAGTTTTTCTATTGCTCCATTCAATATAGGTTTTCCTTATGTACCAATATCACGGGTGTCAATGCTTGCTGTATCTATCAATATAACTATGAACTTGAACCGTTTGTATAATCATGCTGCATTTCCAGAGATAAAACAATAGCTACATATAGTAAAGTTTAAATTTGAATTGGCTGTATAACCCAATACATCCCACCACTCTGTAAAACAAAATCTTTCTTAATCTGAAGTGGGGAATCTTCATCATTTTAAGAAAATAGAACCTGGTTCTGATAATTAAATGGTTCCATTACCCTATTTGCATTGAAATTATATTATTTGATTGTTATTTGGCTATTGCAGATATCTGATGCTCCCCGTCATAGTAACATATGCCTTTGATATCACGTGCAACCACAATTTCATCATTGCAGCAAATTGTTTCTATGACATAACAGTGATATAACAGTGATCCTAGTTTTGGGAAGGATTAGGAAAATAACAATCAGTTGCATTCTAATATCTTTTGAGGGAGTGATCCTAGTTTTGACTATGGTCTCAAGGGTGAAGAAATAGTTCTAGCTTTTTGTTATGGCACGATTTGTCCCTAAAACGTGTAAGGTCTTCACTCGATGAAAAATATGCAGAACTCAGAAGACAAACCACTGTCACCTCATTCTATCTTCCCACTCTTCAAGATGATCTACGACCACCACTAGGGCGGCTTCCCTATAAAATGATTCATCTTCTATGACTTATAGGTGCCCAACAACAAAAGGGATTGTCAATCCTCTGTTTATAATTGAATATATTATGAAGATATTCTGTTATAATGAGGCTGAAGATTAATATTTATATTCTTAGGAACGTAGTGCTTCAAGGGTACTGTGGTTTGTGCATAAAGTATTGGTGGATTTCAAGAGGAGTTGTCGCAAGGTAGAGTCACCCACTTTCGACATTTCTATCACAAGACAAAAACACAGAACGGAGTGGCAGGGTGACAGCGTCGGTAGACTACTCTTTCAAGAAAACAATGAATCCATCCATGCCCATTCACTAACAGGGGATAGATAATCTGGAATCATGATGAAAATTTCGGTAAGTTCACTTTATCATTAACCATTGGTTCTCTTGATATAACAGTGATAAGTGATAAGCAAAATTTAGCTTTACTTTACAGTATCATTATCAAAGTCATTGAAATATTGGCAATTGAAAAATAGCATCAGAAAGAATACTGCAACCACTAGTCCCAGGGCGGTTGAGCTAAAACATAATGGCAGGCCTCAAAGAGTAACCGGGGGTAGGCTTGGGTCTTATCTGTGTTTTTTTTTTTTTTGTATTCCACTGCATATGAATTGTTAAGTGACAATGTATCTTGGTGAAAGTAAACTAGGTTTCAATTCTCAGATATTCATCTAAGTAGTTGCAGAGTCTCATCGAAATTTAACACGGTTCCTTGGACAACTATGTACTTGGTGCTTGCACATTTCTAAAAGTTGATATTTATGCAGCAAATTGTTTCTATGACATCATTCATGTCTTTGGGAATTCTACATATTTATTATTTTTTAGCTTTTTTGAATTAATATAAACATTAAGATTGCTATACCCAATCCACCATTCCCCAAGAAATTTGGGGGTGAACTCTACCCATCCCAGACACCTGTACCCCCATCTCACAAGTCTGCACTCCAGAAACTTGTGCAACATATAAATACAGAAAAGTGTTGCAATGTAAATGAACACAAGTTATCTACTTTTTTTAATTATATATGATTGAAAAACATGTTGAGTATTAGGAAATAGATAATTGTCTACTTATTTAACATGAATTTATTGTTATTTGTTTTTCAGGTATTTGAAGTGTAAAAAATGGTGCAAAAGTGGCATTTATGCATTGAAGTGTCTTGCTTTCCAAATCCAGGTCGAGCAGTTATTAAATTTGTCCTTTACAATATGGCAACAAATCATTTAATTCATGGAAATAGAGAAGTGCCTAGAATGACGACAAACAATGAGGCATATTACATTGCCCTTGTTGAAGGATTAAAAGAGGCAAAACAACATGAGGTCAATGATATTGAAGTCTTCACCAAATCGGAGTTGACATGTAATCAGATGAAAGGCATCTATCGGGTTCGGAAGGACAATTTAAAACCTCTTCATAAGGAAGCAATAAATTGGAGTTGTCAATTTCAACATTTTACCATCAATCACTCTGCAGATACTGAAAAGATGTCCACTGATATAATCTCCAAAGCATTTTTAAGCACATATGTAGATGCCAAATATGACATAGGATCACCATCCACTGCAACAGAAATCATTGATCACCATCAATATAAATCCCCATTGTGTGAATGGGTTGTCATTATCATTTTTCTGGGGTCTATCATAGCAGGGTTCTTTCACTAAAGAAGAACCTATTAATGTTTTATTTTTCCCCAACACGCAATGATTACAATTTTTTGTATAGGAGACAAATTTATGGACAAATGTAATATATTCCATGTACATGGACAAACGTATTTTGAGAAAAGTAACTGGTTCATGATTTTGTGATTATCATCAATACATTATGATGTTGTCTGATCCTTCCAAACACCTTCTCAGATCTTTGTTTCTGGAGAGATATTGATATGCTATGTGATTTGTTCGTTGGTTGTTAATCAATGATGAAAGGTTTCTTGTATTTAAAGAATCTATCAATAAACAGATAACATGTGTGATGAGCTATTCTGTTGAGAATCTCATTTTTTGAATGGTGTAATAAGAAAAGGATAGGGATGTATCAAACAAGTGACAGTTATCTGAAGAAGAAAGAAGTACTGAAGTTTCTTAGCAGATTCCTTAAAATGGATTTGATGTAACATGTGAAACTCTTAAAAAAAGTGTGATAGTTATCTGAAGAAGAAAGAGGTAGGTTTCATGATGGTATGGGAAGTACTGTTTGAAATTTTATTTTTTAATTTAAATGTGTTTGTTTCCTCCTAGGGTTTTTGAGAGAAGCAACCTGTATCGTTAGGTGATAAGCTCTTTGTTATTTCTTCTCAGTAAATGTTCAGTTATACCATTTGTTTTTTAAAAGTCATAGTTAACTCTTACATTTAGGCATATTTTCCCAGGTCAAGTTTGGTTAAGAAAGAAATTGTTAAAATAGGATAATTAGCAATGCTTCGGTATTTTTCCTTTTCCGATGGTATTTGGTTAGAATTTGGCAACTTCTGTCAATAAATATTAGCTGATTCGTTAAAATAGGCTTGATGTAACATGTAGAACTATTAAAAAAAAGTGATAGTTATCTGAAGAAGAAAGAGGTACTGAAGTTTCTTAGCAGATAACTATTGTAAGCAACATTTCAATCCAAGGAAAAATTATCATTAGTTCAAACTTATTTGGTGCTGTCAAGTTAACGCAGTAATCAATGGTGTTGGTCAGTGGTAGAGTTCTTGGTTTTTTTTTTCTGAAAATGTTTGCATCGTGTTTGAGGGTGCTTTATGCATGGTGTGACGCCTACCATCGGTTGAAACCTAGAGGACACTTGGAGCACTTTGCTTAAAGATATTGTATTTGGCAAGCTTGGTGAAATATTAGGGATGGACTTGTTAGTGTTCATGCTAGCTTGTTGTGGAGTCTTTCGGGTGTTTGGACATCTTGGTGGAATGCCTTGTAGAACTTTGTATTACTGGTTAGGGTTTTTTATTGATAGTTGCCACCCTACCTAGGGTTTGGAAAACATTGGAGAGTCCTAGCATGTGAAAAGCTCAGAGTATCATGTATCAACTTGTAATACATTACCAGTGTGTACTTGTAACTTCATTCTTATGTATATGTGAGGGTGTTTGACCGTCCAATTTTTTTATACTTGCAGCGTATAATGTCATCATTTTAAATGAGTAGTTTATAGGGTTGTCTGGTATCCAAATCTATCATGAACAGTTAGCTGATTTAACAAACATAAACGATAATTGGGCGGTTTTATAGCTGAAATAAAATTGTTACAATTAAATAATATTAAAATATATTGAATCCTAGGATTCATGTTGGGAAAATATTTAGCTTGGAAGTACAATTGATCAGTGTATTTTATTGGACTACATTGTATATTTGGTTGGACAGAAGTAAAATATACCACTGTAAGTTATATTTCAGATTCAACCTTAGGACTGAATGTTCAACAAATAGGTTCTGAAAATTTTCCAAAGACAAAGTGAGCTAATCTTGTAGCAGAATGAACCCTCTTGGACACAATAAGCTAATCTCATAACAAAAGTACCCTCTTGATTGCCATAAATCTGACAAGAATCTTGCAGTTTAAGATTTGGATGATTCAATACTTAATTTACATAGTGTAGTATTTAAACACTCTAATCTAATTCAAGGTTTTATTATAAACTCTTTTTAAGCACGTTGAGAAGTTCAGGAAAAAATACGTAATATGTCAACCTTTTTTCCCATGAAATGAAATCCAAAAGAAAAAGAAATTCAGTCCAAATTAAAGGATTCATCTCAATTATGAACATTGTTGAAAGTAATTTAAAGACAAACATGTGGACATGCACATTTTTCTTGCATTATTTCTGGCACTTCTTGAAAAATAACAAATCATCATCCAAATGTTGTATAATAGACTGATCATTTTGGGCATTTAGAAAAACTGAAAATCCTAAAGTTTTCATCTTCTCTACTCCTGTGATAGAAATTGGTTAAATTTGTCAAACCAATTGTCTGCTCGACTTGAATTTCTAATAAGAACTTCAACATAATCACCAATACGTGGGTACCTTTTAAACATTGCTTTTCCATTCTCTCTTTAAAAAACAAAAATAGTTGAGCCTCTGCCTCACAAAATTTCATCTTACACCAATGATTTTATTCCATTGTCTCTGTGTGAATGGAAACTATTTGAACATCAAATGCTTGGTCCTTGAACAACTACCATTTCCCTCCTTCTCTATCCAGGGCATAGCTTCCGGGTTTTCCAGGTATGTCTGAACACCACAATTAAATAAGACCTTCTCTAATACCTTGAGGATTCCAATGGCAGTGAGTGCAGGAATGTTCCCTCTCTTCTGGCCAGCTAGTTGAAGTTCTGAGAGCTGTCCCACTAGCACGATGATGCAAAAGTTTGACAGCCCAACTTTGAACTCTTGCGCTTGGACCACTTGTCATTCTTGGACTAGGATTTGGAGGACATTTTGAGCTACCTTTGTTCTCAGGAAAGGACTTAGCCACTCAGAAAATATTGTTGGGAGATTGCTCAGAACCATAAATCCTCATTGGACTTCTTGAAGGACTAGACATGGAACTGTCCAGCACATTCCTTAATACTTCATTACTTGGAATTTGTTGATGTGCTGGAGCTTTTGTATTAAAAATATCCTCTTTTGGGTGAATATGGAAGATAATGATGGCTAGAAAAAGGACTGTCAGGCTTCAACACATCCTATTTTACACATTTCGTGCTAATCTTGGGAGACTGCCCTGCACTTATCACACCAGAACCTCCATAGCCATCGAGAATCCCTTTACCAGCAAGGCCTACATCAGAATGCTTATAATTAGCGTGCCCTAGTCCATTGTCCTATTGCAATTCTGCAGGTTCCTCACTACGTACAGAGTTCACGCTTGAAACAAATGTAGAAGATAAGCCTCCATCTATACTTGCTTTATCCAACATGTTCAATACCTGATCAGGTGAAGGAAGTAAACAAGGAGATGATCTCCCAAACCTATTACTAGAAGGCTGATTCAAACTGATCCCAAAATCTGCGATCATGGCAACCCTTCCCGAAAAGAGGTATCCTGATAGACAATGGTTTCACCATACAATCCAACAAAAGTGCTCAGGAAAATTTCTAAAGGGGTACTCCCAATCACAATAAGTGGCTAGAGTAGGATAACAAGACCAACAATGGAAACACTTCATGGATTATCAGATCATGAAGTGAACGCTGCTAGCCTTTGAGAAGCATGTAAGGACTTTTACATATATCCACAGCTGTGGAAAGAGGTACCTTTAATCCATCATCTATAAAATGAACATAAACAACAACAACAATTTTATTATCACCATCACATTTCAATTATGAACATTGTTGAAAGTAATTTAAAGACAAACATGTGGACATGCACATTTTTCTTGCATTATTTATGGCACTTCTTCAAAAATAACAAATCATCATCCAAGAATTGTCACTCAACAATTGATCAATCCAGTAAGATTCACCTTACATACATAAAAATTTATTGTTCATGTATCATTAGTGATGTGCAAGCGGAGAAATCAGATTTCACATCCCAAGGTTTTGGGACGGTTGGAGAGACTGGATTATAAAAGCATACATAGATGCAATTATAATTTCAGTTCTGCTGACAATTTCATCAGAGTATTGTTGTTTAAATGAATTAAATGCATGAATGGAGGGAAGAAAAAATTCTGTAAGATTCAGCAGAAGAACATTGTGTGGCAAAATTTTTGGTGCAGAGCAGGGAGCTCAGGGACATGTGCTCCTCCAGATGCAGTTGACCCTTCAACTCTTCCTGATCGGGAAGCTGTTTCATTAAGATCATCTGGGTTGCAGCTAAATGTGCATAATTTATTGGGGCAACTGCACATCATCAAACACATAATAATCAGACCAGATATAAATTTAACTACTGGCATTTCCATTGTAAAGGAGAAACAAATTACAGTCCTTTAAAGATTAACACCCTACCTGAAGATATTGCCGTTGTACTCCTTTGATACCTGCAACCAAACAAATACACAGTTAGAGTCAAAACCTCAATAGAATTGGGTTGTAACATCAAAATAAAACCATCAAGCATTGTTTCTTACACATAAGATAATGCATGGACCAAAATCTGAAGATCATCCACAGTAAAACTATTCTCATCAAGTAATACATGGTAATGAGTAGGTAATTCATATATTGGAGGTGTTGTTTATATCAACCCTATTCGACATTGGATAGAGCATGCATTAAATGAATTAAATGCATAAAAGTAAGTGATTTGTGTACCAGATTCTCCTGCTAATTTTGTTATTGTGAATTAAATGAAAAGTGTAAAAGAAGAGAAATTAAAGCTACCACACTTAAAACAGTCTTTCAGTTTATAAACTCAGAAATAGTACTACCTGCACAGATAAAAACTAGAGAAACCAAAAAACAAAAGTCCACCCCAGCAGTCAATGATAATTAAAGCCCTTCCCAGAAGATACTAATATTGGGCTCCACAAACGTGGACACTCACATCAGTTCCTCATTTTCCGAAGAAGTTAGATAAAAATGTCATAGCGCACAATGAAGCAGTGTCAAGTTAGTGGTTCAGGTCATTAATTGACAAGAGGAGGGATCATGTACAACACAAATGACATAAGGAAGGCATCAAAAGCATGGACAACACCATGATTTCTTATGTAAAGGAGACAAATGTGTTGGTTGGTATGGACATATTTTTTATTTGTGTACTTTATAAAACTACAAACTTGTATTTATGTAAGCATTGAAGGTTATAGAGTATGGCAGGATGCATAATGTATTGGTTGGTATGGATGTAAGGGCTTATTTGTTTACAAGGAGAAAAAAGAAACTATAGCCTCTTGAAATGATTCATTATGTCCATCTAAACAAAGACATGATATGCAGATCCATGATGGAAAGATAATAAATTCACACAAGCATCCAATGTATCAAACATTGACACTTGAATATGCAATACCAAGCTTTCAAGTGGTATCAGACCTGGGCATGGGCAAGTCTGTAATCTTCTTCAAAAATACCAAATCAGGCCTCAAAATTCCAAATAAGGGGTTTGATTTGTGTCCATGAACAGATTATGAAAAAGGTATTTTTACAACAACATAACAATGGGAAAACATAAATATACTTATCATATGATAAAGGGCCACCTGATGACGCCATAATAACCTAGCTTATCTATTCTTTGTGCATACCTCATTGATTCCCACTAGAGTTGAAGTCCTTCTGTAGATGATCAGTCATGGTAGAAGATGATGCTTCTCCACTTATTCTATAGTTACCTAGAAAAATGTCAAACGTTATCGCAAAGAAATTTTCTAGAGCATCAAGGTATATGTACACACACAATGAAAGAGTGTCAAATGTACCTGGCATGGCAAGTAAGGTTGGATGGTCTTGCATCTCCCTTTGGTCTTGGGTTATTGCCATGGTTGGGGATTGTTGCATTGCTATAAAAATAAACATACCACATGTTAAAGAATAGTGATGATTAAATAGTTAAATCTAAAATCATGACTATATTCAACACATGAAACTAACCTGGAACCATAGAGACGGAATTATTTGATCGATGACGTCCTCGCTTATTGAGGTATCGAAACTCAAATGGTTCATATTCTGATGGATCAACATTTAAATCAATTTCCAAACCATTGTTTTTTCTACTGCTTCTTCTTTGCTTTGTGGGGCTAAGGAAACTCTTCTTCCTCTTCAAAGATGGATCAAGAGATTCCAATCCAGGTGTGAAGTCAAAATCAGTAACGTGCAAATTATTGAATTCATCCAACATTTTTTTAAGCATATCATTCAACTGGATTGTCTTCGCCAAAGTAGTAGGAGGATTATCTAAAATGAGATGTGTATTCCTAAACAACTCCTCCCTTGCCAAATGAAGTGCCTCGGTATCTTCATGAACAACATTTGTGGCCATAAGAGTAGCATCGACATCTTCATCATGGTTTTGAGGCTCTATATTGATCTCAGGTGGGTCATTGCATATGTTATCCTCTGCATGCTGATGAATCAATGGATTTGAATTATCCGATTGGAAATACAACCAATTAACTTTTATGGCATGCTTGCAAATGTTTCCACGGATAGACCATGGACATTTACACGTTATAAAATCCTTACGATACCAGGTGACAAGGTATTTTTTATCTCGATCTGTCTGACTTCTCACCCAATAAGCACGGGTTATGTTCTCATGAGGACAACAATCAGTATCCATAATTTTTCTTGCTCGTTCCACTGATGATTCTAGTTGTTTTTCTCTCTTGTAGTTGTTTAGAAATCCTTCTTCTTTTAAGATTTCCTTGAACCGATAACAAGGTTCAACTGTTGTTAGTAGCATATGCAATAACCAATCCATCCTCCGAGCACATTTTTTCCTTCTGTCAGATAAAAATGTTGTTTTTAGGTAACAATGGTATGACTCAACAGCATTATTGGTCTCCTGATTTGCATGAGGAAACTCCCGACAACCTTTCACCCACATACCTGATTGCAAATAGAACGATGTCAGTCTCACTATATCACCTTTATAAAAGGAAAAAATGCATATAGTATGAAAAAATGTTTACTTACGAATCTTATCTCCAGTGACCCAATTCTTGTTGAAATAGTCTAAGAACTTCTCTTCATCTGCAAACTTGATAAAAAAAATTGATTGATTGCATCTTCCACTTCATAATTGAGAGTGTTTCATGATGAAACCTAACTCACTGAACATCTCTTTGGCTTTTATGGAACTAGTGGCCAACCGATTGACATTTTTCAACCAAGCCCTCCGTACATGCCAAACGCATAAGATCACATCACAACCTATGATCCTCCTGCCATATTCAATGCATTTTAGTGTGGTATTTAAAAAAAAAATGCAAGTTTGGTTATATCATGACAATGTTAAGTTACCTCAAGGCACTGATTTCAGCCAGTGCATCATCAACCATGAAAGCATTGACTTTCCAATCAGGACGGGTTTGGAAACACTTGCGCATGAGCTGCTCCAGCCATATTGAAATATCATCTGATGTGTTTCGTGATGCCACGACCCATGCAATAGGCACCCCGCTTTGTTGTTCATCAAATGCCACGAGTGTATACAATTGATACTGTCATTTTCAACATTACATAAATTCAAATACAAGTTATTAATCATTTACAATGGATACAACTTAAATAAATATATTCAATAAATCATTGGCATATGACTTACCCCATATTTGTTTGTGTTAAATGTTGAATCCATGGCTATTAAGCTATTGTGCGATAGCTTGAACATTGTCTCCAACATCCACTTTGTTTGAATCCCTATTATAAAAGGGACCTCCACACCATTGGGCTTTTGGTAAAAGAAAAAATCTTCCCGATGCTTTTGATACCAAAGGTTTACACTCATTTCATCCTTTTTGTGAAGTTGGTAATTTCCCTTCGCCAACCTATTATAAATGTTTACAATATCTTTCCTGCATAAGAAGAAATCTCTATCTCGAGCTGCCACATCGATGTCAACATGTCTCTTAATGTGTGTTCTATACACTACATCAATAGGCACTCCCAAAAAGAAACAACTCTCTACATATCCAACAATGTCCCTCGAAAGCTTTGGCCTAAGCAAGGCCCTGGTCTCACCTGAAGTGTCACCTTGACGATGACAAGCCCAACCTTCCCCATCTTCATGTTCATATATATTGAAAGTCAATATTGCTCTATCAGGAATTTCATGCATAACTTTCACAATAAAGTGGCATTGGCAACCCCTCTTCTGCACAAATGATGTCCTTCGTTTAGCTGAAATATTTCGTCTTTTGTCCTCTGGGCCAAATGAACAATGATAACTAAACCAAAAATTTAAATTGTTAGTACATACAGAGAAAGATAACCGTGGTTTCAAAATATCTAAACAATATATATTTTAAATACTCACATATCATATTGAAATGCAGCAGTAGATCTTTCTTTTGGTTTACCCTTTGTTTTTCGTACGAATTTACATGGAGCAATATGATTTTCTTCCTCTCCTTTGATAAAGTCAGCAACTCGTCGTAACGGGATTACAACAACACGATCAATACCATTGTTTTTTGTATTTATTTCTGCCCAAACCAAGTCTTTACTGGAGAAAGTCATTTTGCCTTTGAGGTCTTGCACCTCAAGATCCATGATATATTGCCATTTCTTTCGCTTGCCCATTTTGAACTAATCTGGTCAAACAATATGCAAGGACATAAAAACCAAAATTTCAATCTTAGCAAGTTATTAAACAACATATAAATATAAAACCTCTTTTATGCTTTTTTTGAGGTCTAAAATATCAATCACTCAATAATGACAAAAATAAATAGCACAAAAGGATGCAAAAAATTTGGGATGCAAGCATTTCCTTTAAGATGTTGCTTCTTGCCTCATTCACTCTCAACAAGGCATTCCTTAAAGGAAAGATTCCTTTGAGAACATGAACAAATGCATTCCTTAAAGGAAAGATTCCAACAAACGGTACATCTTCATTTTGTGTTTGTTTCTATCCACTCTCATATTGATACTGTATACTAACAACAGAGATATTGAAACTCACTTTATTTGTTTTGTTCATTGAAAATTGAAGACAATTTTTTTGATGAAGCTATAAGAGCTAACTTTACAAGGACATCAAGCAATCAAGATAATGATGGTGAAAGGTTTGGATGTGATTCATCCTACCTAGTAGCATATTGATTCCTTGTCATATCACATAAAACATTAGAACTGAATGATGATGTATTTTTTTGTGACTGCATGAATCAACTAAGATTAATTGTTCAATCCGATTCGCTGAGAGCTATATACTTATAGTGTAAACCCAAACTAAATGAGAAAAGGATAGCCATGGGTATTTTGTATATCATCCCTGAGCCTCACTTACCCAACTTTTAATCTATACAACAGCTCTACACACTCAAGCAACAATTTAATTATTCCCATTGTATAAGCAGCATCCCTTGTCTTGGTGTTAAAATCCTTTACTGTCATTAGGAGTACTTTAATTTGTTGAGAAAACCAAACTATATGTATTATGGTACAAATGAGCTAGTAGACTGGTAATTTTAAGGGGAAAATTTTCCCCCTCTTGCTGTTGTGTTAACTTCTATGTTTCCTCATGTTCAATGTTTGCATCATCCCTAAACAGGAGCTGGAAGTGCTTTCATTTTATTTAAATCCTTAACTGGTTTTTCAAACATTAAGCCAGGACTTTGCAACTTCTTTGGCATGAGAAGATGACCTCACACATAAACATTCCACCAATGCCCTAAGTAGTTGCTCATAAATCATTTGCACTTCTAGATATTCTGAGGTTCTACGCACTCCTATGCCTTTGTACATGTTATAAAGGGATGCTAGTTCTCCAACTTTATTTCATTGTTAAAATTGGCAACTATGGCCAAATTCCTCTTTGGACAGCTCCTTGGAAAAACATAATTGTGGCATTCAATTCCTTTTTTTGAGAGGACCAAAATCAACCTAAAGACCATCAAATTTGAACATGGAAAAATATGTTTTTGAAATTAAGCCCACGCATGTGCAAATTGTCAAGGTCGGTTTGGGGTAAAATAATCAAATTGAACCCCTCTCCAAATCCTATAAAAGGAAGTCCCCTCCATCATCATTACACACATCTTATCACACATCTTTCTCTCTCTGAAATGGCCACAGAAGGAAGATAGCTCCAGCAAAGGAGGAAGGGCATGATTGATGTCTTGATTGGGCTACTTGATGGACTGAGTTCCTCTGGCAGAAGGCCAAGCCTGTTAAAGGCAATTTTGGGCTTGTTTGAAGACTATTTTGGGCTTTTCTATTTCATTTTACAGGTCTGAGTTATTCCTGAAGATGACCGCACACATAATGAAAGAGCTGGAGTGTTTAGGGTTGATTTTATGGTGTGAACACTGAAAACTCTCTCCCAAGAAAGCTGCATCTACAAGAAGTTCCTCTCAAGCAGGCCGCATACCTTATCCTGCTTAACAGTAGGCCGAGAAGACAATCTACTGCCCTGGCAGACTGCAGACCTATTTTGATTGGCATGGAGATTTATTCAGGGTCTGGATCAAGCTCAGATTAGAAGCTGAAGGAGAACAAATCAACATGAATGGAGGTAGCAGTTTTAGTAGGCTGTTTGAAGTGTATTGGTAAAGGCTGTAACATTGAGCTTCATGCCCTAACCAGGACCAACAAGCAACAGAACTCCAGCTGTTATAAACATAAGATATGATATTCTCATGCAGTCTTGAGTAATAGAAGAATGGTTGACCTGAGAAGAGACATTGAAAGGTTGCTTAATTTAGGTACTGCTATGAACTTAGTTCTAGAAATTGCTGATATGGCAATAAATTTAAAGAGTAGGAGAGGCAAGCTTGCAGGCCAAATAAGTCCATGCTCAGTTTAGGTGCTGCTACGACCATAATTGTAGAAATTGCTGATATGTCTAATAAATCTAAAGAGTAAGAGAGGCAAGCTTGTAGGCCAAATAAGCCCCTGTTCATTATAAATGAGTAAGGGAGCACTTGTAAACTCTAACTTCTTGTATTCTGTGGCTTGTTCTTTAATTGAGAGAACAAGTCATTTGGCATGGGAGGAATACGCAAACTTCCTCATCCCCAGATAGGGGAGTTTTGGAAGTCTCATAAGGGCACAACAAAATAACTCAAAAGATTGCTTATATTGATCGTTATATGGCATTTATTCCTTTATGCCTGCCTTTAAAATTTTAATATAATTCAATCTACAGTTACAAAGAATATTTTACTTTCTAATGCTCATTGTGGATAATACTTTTCACGTGTAGGCCTACTGCTTAAGTGCAGACTATTAAAATATTGCTTTCTATCCTATTGTTCTTATAGTGCGCTGTTAAGTCTGTAAATGCTATTTTACTTTTAGATACTATTGTTTTCATGGGCAAGTAATCAGGGCCCGATTAAGTCTTTTTGTTGGTTCTCTATAGAAATTTCAATGAGGCTTTTTAATTCCCTGAACCTTTTTCTTTTGCTGAAAACTATATGGAAAAGAAAATCTTTGAACCTAAGGTTTTTGGGCCCTAGGAGTGTGAAGTGTCTGTAGATGCCTCCTCCATATTTTTGGCAAGTGCAAAGCACACTCACATTTGGCAAAGTCTTGACTAACCATCTAAAATTGGGCAATTTGATGATGATTCACAAAGTAAAGTTGATTGTTTTCATAAAGGCCACTAATACTACAGTTGTCGGCTGATCATTTTGTGAATCTCAATTATAGCATAAAACCTCGGGACAAATAAAAATATGTATGATAGGTATAAGGACCCTTATTTATGTATGCATAAGAATATTGTGGGCCATGTAGCACAAATAAAACAAATGTAGAACCTCATAACATATGGAAAAGGAAAATGGAAGAAACAAGGAGGCAAGGGGTTTAAATCTCTAATTAATTCAGACTTGACCGTTTCTTTTTTTGTTCTCCTTTTTTGTTTCTGAGTTATTTTATTTATGTTAAAACCCAAAAATTAAAAAGTTCAGCACTGCTTGCTTGAGATTTTCTGTAAATGGCATACAACTGAGGTCCTTTGCAAATCCTGAAAACAATATTTGTGTTTGTAACCGTAATCTTACCCTAATTTCCAGATTTAAAAAAAAAGACTGACTCGGATGGCCAAGCAAACAGAATGTAAACTGATCTTTGGGTCCTGATATGGGATTTTTTCCAACAGATTCTTGAAATCAAGCTTTGTACTCTACTATTTCCTTTTCACACCATGCTCTGCTGAGATCACAAGAGATAATAGATCAAGGGTGATCCAATCATTAAAATGCCAATTGAGCCAAGAGTGTAGCAGCAGCAGCAAACCAACACAAATGCTAGAAAGAGAGCTCAAGAATGCTGAGAGAAAAAGAGCCATAGCCATATCAATAAGTCGCCAAACAGAGATTCACAGCATAAGCAATGCACCAAAGAGAGATATTCACGCCATAAACAAAGCTCTATAACAGCAGAGAGAGTGCAATATAGAGAAGGTGGCACTATAAGAGCAAAGGGAGTGCAATATAGAGAAGGTGCCTTTAGGCATATGATACATATAAATCACTTATGAATAATACGAGTGAGGAGTCGTGTATTCATATACCATCCAAGAGATAGGGTGCTAACACTGCGGTGTTTCACTAGGTTGGCCTTGGCCTATAATAGCCTAAAATACAATATATTAAAGTGTTACACAGAGGTAGGCTCTTGGCTATAATAAATTTAACAATGTTATCATGTTCCCTCAAGTGAAGATTAAATCCATAAGTTTAACATCTCCCCCCAAGCTGAGCAATATTTTTCAAGAAGACATTTATCAAATTATTAGCCCCCTCCCCCTAAATATTTTTGAGCAAGGAGTCACATCTCTAAGTCATCAAGGTCATCATATCATTCCTATAAGAATCCAATAGTATTTTTATTAGAATTTAGCATCAACCCTGTTGCAGAGAGTAAGTTGTGGATGAGTTACTGCAGTAGTTGCATAAGCAACCTTGGAAAGAAGGGCAAAGCAAAGGCTCATTGCTGATATTTTACAACCAATTCTCAGGCCTATCTCCTGTCATTTGTGGCATCTCTTGAGGCTGGATCCACTGTCACATCAAGGCACTCTTGTGTTTTGTTTACGCAGTTTTTAACAGTCATTATCTGAAGACTTTTGTTGAGGGTTTGAATTGTTTTATCGTTGAGTCAATCAATTGAGTACTGCAGAAATGCCCAGAACTATTCGACCTCCTGTGTAATGAATACCTTCTGAGTTATTCAGTAGCAACGTTGGACCTTATTTTGTAAACAAAAGGTCGTTGATATCTTGTGAAGAAAGGAGACTGAAAACTGTTCAGTGGCTGAAGTTAATCCTGTGGCATTTTGCAGCATTGAGCATCAACATTGTTCAGACCCTAAA
>APFE030034020.1:0-13221 GCA_000404065.3 Pinus taeda
CTGGAATATGAAAGGACAAGTCCTTGTCATATCCAAGACCGGTTCTGTGCTTGTTGTGGACAAGCTGTTCCCAAGGTCTAATGATGGGCTTGGGAAGTGCAAACTGAACTTCTGCGTGTGCATTTACAACTGTTGCTTTATTTGAATGAACAGGAACATTATTGACTTGCTGTTTATGGGAGTTTGTTTCAATTTTCTGAACAGAAACAGGTTTAGAAAGATGACTCCATTGCTGTAGTTCTTCTTGCTGTAGCTATGATTCAAGTTGCAAAAACTCAATATTCTCATGTGCATTTTGCAGAGAGGTTTGGATGTTAAAGAGAGTTTCTTTGTTAACTTTGACCATCTCATCAACAGTGGAATGAATTAGGATATTCAATAACTTTAATGCATCTTCAAGTCTGGCCATTTTCTTCAATGTCACTTAAAAAACACAACTGAGGCAGCAACAACAGAAAAATAATATTGTACTCTTACTACAAGATCTTGTAAAGGCTTGTCAAGTGGCAACAATGTCGCGAAAGTGGTTGATGGAGCAGGACCAATGCAAAAAAATATATAAAGGTGAAGATGAGTGCTGTCCTCAACTTCAAACTTCAGAACATCTGGCTGCTCTGGAAATCATGCAAAATCTCTACAAGAAACTGCTCCAAAATCTCTACAAGAAACTGTTCCTAGAATCACTGCCAAAAAATGTCTTCAAAATTGCTTCAAATTCACTTCATAATGCTGATCAAATCTTCATCTTAAGACATTTCACCCACTGGCAATATTTTCACAATATTCAAACAAGAATTACACTGCTTCATTGAGTTTCAGGGTACATGGCTTGCTGTAGGTGTATTCTTTAAAACATATGATGGCACCAAATATTACTGAATCATGAATATTAGTGAAGTATTTCTTTACATTGCTTTCTTGGTGTACTCTATGTAGGTTGCATTAACCTGTTCAATATTTGCCATAGCTCGATACCGAAATCGATACAGCAAATCCTAAAAGTCGAGCCCCGGAATCAATCAAGCCTTCACTATTTTCGTCTCAAAATCCTTCGGAGCACATCATATGCCAAAGACTACAAATATTTAAAACAAAAGATAGTAGATATAAATATCGAAAGGCTTGCAGTCACAGAGTTGAGAATATTTGCTATAAATAAGTTGCCATTTAAAGCGCCTTCAGACAAAAATATTGCGGGAAAGCACCACTGATCGTCTGTCGTCGCCTACTCTTCCAGTTGCCGGGTGTTGTGATTCTGTTAGTTTTTACGCTGCTGTCTCTTCCCATCTTCGGCAAGGGCAATATAAGGCCACTCTGTATGACATTAGGAGGACGCTCCCCTATTACACCGCGGAGGATGGCACCGATTTCCTGTACGACTTCCTCAATCAGACTGCCGTGAAGCAAGCGTTGAAGGCAGATGTGAATACCGAAGCGTTGAAGGCAGATGTGAATACGGAATTCCAAAGGCTCTGTTTAGCGAGAAATGTGTGTCATCTGTGAGACGACATATCCAAGAATCACAAATACCAAATCACAGTTGTTGGGTTCTCTGATGCCGCAGACAAGATATACTCTGGTGGAATAGATAATGAAATTAAGGTGTGGGACCTTAGAAGAGGGGAGGTCACAATGCGACTCCAAGGCCACACAGACACAATTACAGGCATGCAGTTAAGTTATGATGGCTCTTATCTCCTGAATAATTCGATGGATTGTTCTCTTCGTATTTGGGATATGCGTCCATATGCCCCTCATAGATGTGTGAAAATCTTTAACAGGCCATCAAACCACCAAGACCTCTTCGATCTGCCTCACGTCAGATCAATGCTTCCATAGGACCGAAAAGAATTGCAGAAGATAATAAAGGCAGAAGATAATATCACAAGATAATTCGTTCAAGTGCTTGCCTAGGACGATAGATTGAATGCCTTTTATGGACTTTAAAGGGGCTTCCTAAAGTGAATCGTTGAAGGAGTTTAAGGAAGGTAATCCCAGGCAGCGCGTATGTTCTAGTATCAAAAAATCATAATCAATTTGCAGATTAAAATCTGAAATCACGAAACTGGGAAATTTCATACCAAAATTCAGATCAAGCATTATGTCTCCAGGAGTGAAGCAAACGGGCAGTCAGAAGTTCGAATCCAGCCACCAACAATCCATCTTCCCCTGCGGGTTCTAACTCTACAATCTCACCATGTTCTCTGACAACACGAGACCCAGAGAATCCATGGCGAAGTAATAAGTACAATAATAACGTCCCTACTGCTACTGCAAAGAAGAAATCTGAAAAATCCCCGAGAGCAGAACCGAGAAGCCCGACTGTGTATGACTGGGTAGTCCTCAGTGCCTTTGTACAGAGAGTTTATGCAGGCAATTTCAGGCGTTTCAATGGGCAGAGGACCAAATGAGCAGGCAACGTTCAATGGGCAGCGAACCAAATGATTTAAACAGGCAGCGGACAACATTTAAATTCCAAACAGCATTTTCATGTACAAGCATTCGATCCTTCATAACAGCGCAGGAATCATTCCATACGTTACCGATTCCAGGCGTTTTAATGCATTGAAATTCCAGGCGTTTGCAGGCAGCGACAGTGTTCAGGCAGCGACAGTCTTCAGCTATTTCAGGGATGTCAGAGACTGAGCGCAGTAATGAAGGCAGCTAATTATATGGAGGAGCAGCAGCGCAGGTAGCAGTTTTAACAAGCTGCAGCAAAAATTTCGCTGAATAAATATTCATGAAATTTATGGCAAAAATAAACTGCATAGAAAGGCCATGAACAAATGGCTCAAATTAATTGTGCAGGGCAGGAATACGCCTGCTCTGATACCATGTTAAACAGACATGGTTAACGAGAAACAGATAGAAAGATAAATCATGCAGTACATTTTTATTCACAAATGATGTATATTTATGGTACATTATGTGACCGTTGGGATTCACATTCCAAGGTCTCTTGGACTGCTTTGTCCATTCGGCTTCCACGCTAACCCTTTAGGATTAGGTGTCCAACAACCTACAAGTTGACTTTATCTCCGTATTTACTCACCCACAATTCGAGGATCTACTAATAACTAATGCACTCAAAGATTGCTAGGATCTCAGGGAGCTAGACCCACCATTTTAGGGATTTTGGAGGGAAGCAACCCTCTTTCAAATTAGGTTGCCCCTCATTCATTTTTATATAAATAAGGAACCAAGGGATCAATAGGATTCAAACTTTTGGAGAAGATAGAGACTACTAAGAGCTAGGAACTCGTACTTGTCATTTTCATTCCCTTCATCACGTACTTGAGATCTATTTTATATTATTGAGAAGCCTTATGTTTCTTAAATATGAGTTTACTTTAGAGGGTTTAATACCCTTGGGTTAGGGCCCAACCCAGAGGCTCTAGTCTCTGTCCCTTTTGTATTTTATTCATGCATTTTCTTTCGTGTATCTAGCTAGCGATATTTCCTTTTTAGCAGAATTGGTTTATTAGAAAATTGCTTGTGCAGGTCGTTTAATAACCTCTCTTATGGGAAGTGTGGTTGTATATTTTGTGTTGGCAAGACAAAAATATATAGCTATTCTTCATCTACAATAGTTAGATCTATGATTAGTCTTCTCTTTGCTTTTTTGTTTTTTACAAATTGATAATTTGTTTAGCAGTTTCTTTCAAGCAAATGAAGCAAAACCTCTTGTGGTTGTAGGTCCTATGCAGAAAACAACATGTATTTCCTTTTAATGCAATAATCATATCTTGAATAAAATTAAACTCATCCTTTCCTTGTTATTTCAATTTTCTTCAATTTGTACTGTTAACATGCTCTAGATGTTTGGAAAGATTGAGTAGCTTTTGTGGTGCGTAGGTCTTACTATTGGATTGCAGGGTATAACACTATTATTTCCAATTCTAATCATACCATCAAATCCTTTATTTCTCCCTCAAAACCTCTTTCAAAACACTATTCGCCGAGAGTTCATTTCTGGTTTGCTGAAGGCCATCGTGCCATTTTCTCCTTGTGCAAGATGCCCCCTAAGGGTACTAAGCTTGGAAAGGGTCTCATCAAATCTCCTTCCACCTTCCCTTAGCCTTCCTGACCTTCAAATCAACTTTTTATCCCTTAGAATGCTCATGGATTCAATCCTGTAGCAAAACAGGGCAATCCTATAGCACCATGAGGCCCTCCAAACTTGACTATAATTGTCCTTAAAGCTTGATTTTTGGCTCCTAGCCCTTCATAATGTCCCTCAGGCCTTGAAAACACAATTGAGGAAGATTAGAGACCACTTCGGACTTGTAGTTTCACCACTCTAATTTATATCTGCAACTAGGGTTTGTAAATAAGTTCATGAATTGAATGGAATAGTGACGATTTACATAATCACTTTATGAAGCACTTGATGGAATATGAAGGTATAATCTCTTTTGAATGCAGTGATTGAAGGTTGATTTAATGTTCTTTAATTTATGCAAGTTATATTAGGTTTTCATTCTCTATTTTCTGTTTTCTAAGTTAGGGTTTACATTTCAAGCATTGGTATTTCTACATAGACGAGGCATTTCCTTTGATGCAACATTTACATTTTTTGGGTAGATTAATATTTACATTATGCAAGTAGACTAATGTTTACATTCTTCAAGTAGAGTAGCCTTCCCATTTATGTAACTAGAATAACATTTACATTTATGCAAGTAGGTTAGCCTTTACATTTCTGCAAAGTAGAGTAACATTCCCATTTCTGCAAATAGATTGACATTTCTATTCCAACAAGTAGATTAGAACTTCCTTTTATGCAATCTCTTTTTCTTGCAAATCTAGATTCAATTGATAGAGTGGGGTTTGTATATCTTGGTTTGATCCATTGCCTCAAAGTATCTTGAAGTAAGCTTTAGTCTAATGTGCATACAACACTTCCATCTCTTAAGTTTGTACAAACCCCACGTTGATAATTAAAGTTGGTAGCCTAAGGAATTGCAACATCCTTGTTGTAATACTGGGGATCATCACTTTTGGGCGCCGTTGTTGAGGAGTTTACTTTCACTTTGCATTATTTTTGCTTGTCTTGAAAAAAAAAACACAAAAAGAACACACATTTATTTCATGCCTCGTAATATTAAGGATAACCTAGATATTTTTTGCCCAAAATGTCTACCCCTTCAAGTAGTCAACCATCAGTCTTCTTTGGTGACTTTGAACCTCCTACTCTGACCACAAAAGAGTTGGGAAATCCTTTAGATGAGTATCCAGAGATATTTGAAGAACCCACGTCACCTACCCAAAACATGGCTAAAAACAGGTAGACTGAGATCTTTCCTATTAGAGAATCCAACGGGGAATCCAAAATGAAGAAAATAAGCCTCACCGCTCTTCCACAGTTCAATGGAATAGCTTTTGAGAACCTTGATACATTTATGTTCATGTTTTTTGTGGTTTGTAGAACCTATGATTCCACTTCTGATGAGCTTAACCTAAATTTGTTCTCTTCCACCCTAAAGGATGAAACCGTGTGTTGGTTCATGAGCTTGGAAGGAGGCAAAATCACCACCTGGGCTCAAATGCAACAAGATTTTAATCACAAATACATGGGTTATGGTAGATCAAGGGAAACAAAAGAGAAGATATTTTGAATGACCATAGGGCTAGATGAATTCTTAGAGGATTATGAAGAAAGATTCCAACTCAACTACAGAAGAGATATTTCACACGTTTGCCTTGCAAATGGATACTATGCAGATTAAAAAGAATCGAGAGGAGGCAAAAAGTGAACTAGCTATATTTTTCCCTAGATGCATCATGTTGGGCGTGGGATCCCCTAAGGCAAGTTTTAGGGCTTAAAGCGCAGATTTTGATAAAATCTGATGTAAAGACTCCGTGTTTTGTGGGCACGGAGTGCAATCTTGTAAATGAGTCATAGGGTTGTCCGCCTTCATTTTTGTAATGTAATTTTGGCTTTAGAGATCTAACCATGGTCGAGTCGAGTCTTTGGGTCGTAGAATAGGAGAAGGCTCTGCAGCTGAGTGCGCGGACCCCTGTAGCTGAGTGCGCAGGGCGAGTCGAGTCTGTAACCTTTGGAGAAGTAATAAAGAGAAGTTTTACATAATTTCTATGTATCTTTTTCCTATTTTGTGCATTAAATGTATCATATATAAATTGCATTTCTATTTTTTATATGATGCACAAACTTACATGAATGTGTTGATAAAGTGAATATAATATAAAGTATCTGTTTATGTGAAGATAACTAACTATTATAAGAAGATAAGTAGGATACGCAGTGCAACTTGGGGAAGTAGTGCGTATTACTGCTTTAGCAGCGCGAAAGCACCTCAACCCTTGGTTAGGGCTGCGCGAAGGTGATTATAACAGATCACGAAGGTAGCTTGGGAGTTGATTGAGGACAGCTAATTCCCCACAATTGTGCGGGGTCTTCCAAAGGTAGTAAAATACGCTTCGTTGTGGGCCACTAAAGACGCGCAGAGGATCTGAGATAGTAAGATATTCTGGGTGTTCATGGAGATGAACATTAGAATGGGGATTAACCGCAAGCTGTGGTTATCGCCCACTGTCTATAATAGTCTACAAAGCTTCGCGGAGTTCAAGGCAGACTTTCATCACGTGTACATCAGGGCACGGAAGGACCCCGTGAAGAAGTGGAATGAATTGTCGTACTTGACCACGAATGATGTTATATTCGACGTGATTGAGTCATGGCCACCAGAGTGGTGCACTCCAGCCATCTTCGCAGCGGAAACAGAAAAGTTTGTTGCACAACAGAAGGAGGAGGCAAAACTGCAGATGGCGCAGTTGGCAGAGAAGACAAGAAAAAAGGCAGCATCAACAAAGGCACAGGAGGCGCAGGATGTCGTGAAATCAGAGAAGGATTGCAAGGGCCGTAAGTTTCCATCACCCAAGGAAGAAAGAAAATTTGCATTGAACATGAAAGGCAGACTCGGGGAAGAAAGAAAAAAATGGATTGCCTGTTAACATATCTTCATTCAAAAATAGAGTGTTTGATAAATGTCTTCCATATCAGTTCAAAGCACTGATAGAGAGCTAGAGTTAAAATGACTTAAAAATGGCATTTCATATCCTGAGTTTTAGATGCAGATGGTAGAGTTGTTTCTTGGGATGTTGTTATCAAACCAAATTTACAAGCAGAGTTTTAGATGCAGATGGCAAAGTTGCTTTTGGCCCGCTTTTATAAAATCAGATTTGCAAGCCCAAATCAGAGATTGAAGCACAACATAGTAATTGAAGCATATCATAGTAGAAGATCGTTCTCAATTACGAACTCTGAGGATTCTCATAGTCTTCAGAAAGGATTCTCATAGTCTTCATAAAGTCGTCATCAAATCGAAGCATACCATAGCAGAATGTCATCATCAATTAGAAAATTCTGGTTTTTGTCTTCACATCCCTCTTCAGTTGGCATCATCATATTCAGGTTTAGTGATTGCATATAAGAAAGTCCTTGATTCTCAGTCTTCACATCCCTCCTTCAGTTGGTCCATACAATATGGGATCCCAGTTGAATATTGTCTATCTTGGACAATCAATTGGATATTGTAAATTGCACCATAAACAACATTGCGCCATAAACAACATTGTGCCTATAACTGCAAAATGCGCTGGTTTTGCTTTTACAATAAAAAAAAACCCTACTTCAAACAATATAACATGCAGACTGTAGAAAATATGTAGTACACAAGTACACTAAATTCAATGAAGATAGATTTGTTAAAGAGGGTGAGATGGAAAAGGCATCTACTTACAAACCCTAGCAACTTCCTTTTTATGGATATTTTAAATTAAAGAAGTGTACAACTCAGGGTTCTCTTAAAGGATTCAAGGGAAATAATTTTGCATACCATAGAGCAAGATTTCGAGATAAATTTAGCGATTTTAACCATGGCACATGTAGAAACCCTACTTCAAACAATATAACATGCAAACTATAGAAAATATGTAGCACAAAATTACACTAAAGTGGCGCCTTCCTCTTTGAAGAGCCTTCTTTGACATTTAGGGAGATTTATTCTATTTTGAAAAGCTATGTTACCTTGCAAACATTTAGCCCTGCTCTATAAAGGCAAAAACGGTAGTGACGAAAAGGTTTGGATCTTATTAATGGTGATTGTTTTCTCCTGAGTTCTCATTGGATCTTATTATTGGTGATTGTTTTCTCCTGAGTTCTCGTTTTCACACCCCTATCATCACTGGAGTGAATGTGACGGTCCATAAATTTTCAGTGAAAGGTAGTTATTCCCAGTTAGTTCATGTGAATCCATTCCTCAACTAGGTGTGAGAATGTGCTGCATAAGAGATTTGACACCCATTGGAAGTGTTGTAAATGGAGTTTATATTCCCCCAAACTTTATACTTGCAAATTGGAAATAAAGTAATATCTATTTGGCGGCCATACATGACCAGTTGCTTATGTATTTCAATTTACTTCAATCCATGAATCAGTTAACATCTTATATTAATCCCTCTTAATCAATTTTCTAACTCTATACCCCATAATATTCAATGCACTGCATTCATCATTTATAATTTCCATCCTTTAAATCTCTGTTTTTTACATTCTCACATGCAGACCTGTCCTTTCTAAGGAGGATTTCTGTGTCCTCTCCACAGACATGCACATTTCCCAACGTAGAAATTTGTCCCCAGGGGTAAATCTGTGATTATGTTTGCACTTTTAGTGTTTTATAGGTCTATTATTTCAATTTACAGCAAGCAATTAATACAGTATAGCAGCATTCCAGCTACCTTAACCTCACAGTTTGCTTCGAGATTGCAGAGGGATTCTCCCCTGTGGTGAGAAAGCACTACTGTGAAGTGCAGAGAGGTTCCATGAGGTAGCAGTGTGCATTATCTAGCTACCTTGGAACCCCTCCAAGTCGGATCAATGGCAGTGTATCCATGTAAATTTCCTCTGCCATTTCATGGACAAAAACAAGTTAGTAATTGTATGCAAATTATGTCAGAAGACAAGGTCAAAAGACTCTTTAATCATTACCTTGTGTTGCAGATGACCCAAAAACCTAATTAAAATTGAATATGCTCTGTACATCTTTGCCCATTTTGGATGTATTGACAAGGAGGGATCCATCTTCCCCAGTAAATTCCACTGCACTGTGGGCATCAGATTGGCCTCCAAAATGGGGTTTGATTCTGCAGTATACCCTTATGCTTTCTGAGCCCCATGAAAACAGTAAATATAATACATTCAGTGGGAGTATTATAAAGGATCTTGTTTTCTTCCAGAACTCTGTGATACCCACTAGCAGCATTAGAAATTCCTGTGACCAGGTTATCTGTAAAAATAATGTTTTAGAGAGAAAGAAGTCAGTCTCATTCCTTCTAATAGCTTACTCAGTTAGCAATACACAACAACAAATCAAATGTAAAGCTTACAAAGTTCAAACATTAAAGAAAATAATAATCCCCCATTAAATGTCGAGGTGTAGAAGTATCTGGCTTTAACTTACCAAGCAATTCAAAATCCCTTCGCCACTCTGGCTGTACCACGTGTACATCTTCCCATGCTCTAAGCATGTCTCTGATGTCCTGAAAATCATATCCATTGTTTAATAAAATGAGCATTGTGAAGTTTCTAAAAGATGGTAGTCAATAATGTGACAGTTGTGGATCACAAAACAATTAACGAGTTTGCTTTATTACAGCAAAAGAAGTATTATTTCAAACAAAATCAGAAAAAAATTGTGATCTGACTGCATAACTAGGAAAACTGGTGTAAGATATAAGTCTTTAACATGTTTCCTACTAGCCTACTCTAGGGCAGCAGGGACAGGTTGGGATGAGGCTCACATGGGATACTAGTAATCAGGCTTGAAGTTACGCTGGTTATCTCAACATCATGGAAACAGAGGCAATGCAAACATGGTAGGATAATCTTCCTTGATTGGCAAAAAAATGTTCTACCAATCACATATGCAATTCTTCATCAAACAATAGTCCTCATTATACTGAATCAAATGGCAACAGAATTTATTGCGTGCTGCAGTACCTTTTGTCTACATTTCTGATTTGCCTCCACAGCATCAACATTTTATTATGTTCAGTGAAAAGTCAAAATATTTCTTTTCTTTGTGCTTCCAAACGCATTTGATGTTCCTGACTGATATGCAAAGGTTTTGGATCCTGACTTTCACAGTAACCATTTTTCTTGACTGGAGAATCCTAAAGGAAATAATTGTATTGATCCTGGCTTTTCTGAATCTTCAAAGCAAATTAAAGTTAACATAAGATGAAAATTGTCGATGGAATCTCTATAACATGTATTTATGGTTGATACTTTTTTACTTCGGGCAATGTGTCAAGTCATTTCCCTATCGTTTCCCTATGAGGGATCTAGATAATAGATATTACTCATCAAACTTATGGATATTGTGCAATCAGATAATTTGTATTTCATTTTGCATCAAGGGCAATTGATGCTCACCAGGAAAAATTTATCTTGTCAATCTCTGCAAAATTTTCAATGATAAGATTCATGAATGCTTGCATCGAGCCCTGCTGCACAGCAGCAAAGACCTAAAAGCATGAACTCTTCAGGACCTAGTGTTCAATATGCTTAGAGAAATTTTTCATATCTAATATGTATGACTGAACAAAACTACGGTTCTGAAGCAAATTTTGCATTTAGAATGTTTTGTGCCTAATCGAGTAGGATTAGTGCAACAGAATAGGTATGATATTTGCATACCGGTGCAGCAGTTTGTATGGCTTCAACAAAGTTCTGATCGACATTTTCCTTGTCATTTGTCATTTCTTCAGCAAACTGCTAGGCACCCATTACGTCTGTCAACCATAGCATGTGGTTAAGGATGTGTAAAGAAAAAAAATTAAAAAAATCAAGCATGAATAGTTTCTAGAACTTTAGAGCATGAAATCAACTCAATAAAAACACAATAGTTGAACCTTTAGATTCAAAGATGTCATCGAGTCATGTTTCTTCCTCATACATGTTTCTAATTGATGGGTTTGGCTGAATTTCAGGGTCCCTTACAGGCACACAAGGAGTTGATTGTTCAAGGAAATTTCCTGTGTTTTGCAAAACCATGGGGGACCTCAAAGGGCCTGCATATTTCCAAGAGCCATTTCCTCCACACTGTTTCCATTCATAATAAGCCTTCAGCACCAATATACAGTCAACAATCTTTGTTGTAGAATCCAGCTGCAAGCTTTCCTCGAGGCAGAACAAAAACTCATTAAAAATTTAAAATCAAAGATTCAAATGCAAGCATCCATACAAATATCAACGTGATTGGCATGCTCACCTGCTGTTAATGAGAAGCTTCAAAAGTAGGCAACTTCATCTCTTCAGCAGCTACAAGAAAATTTCCACATTCTCAAAATATTGACTGGCAGATAAAGGCCATCCTTCTGGAGGAAGTGATGAAACATGATTTGTAACGACCTGCTAACCAGCACAAGTCAATTAACAGGGTAAAAAAAAGAAGACTGGATTTCAAGACATTAACGGGTTTCATAAAATATGTGAACATTCCAATGGGCATAAATGGTATCCCATCTTAGACACTTTGAACTTTGTTGATAAAATTACATAAAATGATCCCACTTCTCAAGCAAAGACGAAACTCCTCAGATGGCTCGCATGGCATATCTAGAGATCCAACCATGCTCTTTATCCAATTTGTAGCTTGAAACCTTTTATTAGCTGTAAAATATCATACATAACAAGAAGTGTAGTTAAGGTCAAAACCCTCAAGGCCAGATCTGGGCCATCAATGGCTGCATCCAATGGCCAGATCTGGGCCATCAATGGCTGCATCCAATGGCCAGATCTGGGCCATTGATGGTTCAAACTGCCGACCAAAAAAGTGACTGTAATTAATCCGGAAAGCAATCTCAGAAAATCAGAATGAATCACAAAAGCCTAAAATCTGAGAGTAAAATACTTATGTTTAACAAGATGACCAAATCAAAGGGTGATGCTCTATCACATACTAGACAAGTAAGAAGTTGGGAAACTCAATCTAACCAATGAACTTTTGGAAAAGCAAGCATCGAGTTAAATTTCTTACCCTTCTACTAAAGATTCAAAGCATGACAAAAGACAAAAAATGCATTGGCCTAACAAAACTCAAAACTAGAGAAGGCTATAGTTTGAAATTGATGGTTGCACACAATCAAAAGCAGTTACAAATATCCCTCAAATGCAACATGACTATATACAACATAAACTAACCTCAGAACCAGCCTAAGAGGATAGGTTCAAATTCTCAACAGCTACTTAGCTTTCCCAATACCATCAACTTTTATAGCTATTTTTTGTTTTTCTATTAAGAAAGGTCCAAGGTCTCTTCATAGATAGCTTGACCCTTGTCACTCCTCGACAAGTTAAATAAGAGCTAAATTTTTGGTCTTTCTATAAAGAAAGGTCCAATGCCTCTTCATAGATAGCTTGACCCTTGTCGCTCCTCGATAAGAATAAGTCCAACATTGCTTGAATTAAGTATATGTAAATCCTCAGTCAAGAGAAAACCAAAGGCACCAATAGTGTGTCCCTTAACCAAATAAATTCCAATACCAAACACCAAATTAGCAACTATGTTGTACCGCTTAACCAAATAAATTACAATATCAAACACCAAATTGGACCTTAAATTCATTTAGGAAGAAAGACTTCTTGAATTTTCAAAAGGTCAAGTTCATAAGTTCCAACATACTTTTCCTCAATTCCACACTGTAAGTCTGATCTCATCACCCTGTAGAGAAAGAAATTACAGCTTAGAACTGATCATTATAGCTTGTTCCATTTTTTTTGCTACTCATGAGATGGACCAAAAATAAACAAAAAAATAAATTAGGATCACTATACTTGCCAGGAGATACAAAGTAAGATTAGAATTTCTTGTGTTATTCAATTGAACCATCTCTGGAACTGGTATTGAGCGAAATAGCATTAGGGCTCCAATAGAATTCAGTAAAGATGACCAAATGTACACTTGAACTTTCAAGACTTCATTTTAAAGCCCCTTGTGGGTCACCAATATGGAAACTAAAATCTCATTCTAACAAAGGAAAGAAGAAAGTAGAGATATACCTACCAAACAAAGCCCATACTCCATTGATTTAATCCATAGGCATGCCTTTGGAATCCAATCTAGATGAATAAAATATTGTCATTTTCTGTACCTCGAAGCTTATATCATAGTACAGTCATAGTCCCTAAATCTT
>APFE030034021.1:0-24880 GCA_000404065.3 Pinus taeda
AGCTGTGAAGAACTGCTTGCTTTCTTCTGCGTGATTTAGCATCTGAACTGTTAATAAAAATAAAATAAAGTGCTGATATATACAAACATTTATGTATAGAAAATAACACCGTCTGTTTTTTCTTAATCAAAAGGGATCATGGTAATTTTTTAACATTCGGCCATTAACAGGGCCTTCTTCAGCTGTGCTGCCATCTAGAGTTTTGAGGAAATATGTGTTATTGCCTTGTACATCGCTGATAATGTATGGACCCTTTCAAAGAAAATCAAACTTTGTATGTTTTCCCTTGTCCTCTCTTCGTGAGTCCCATCTTAGAACTTTGCTGCCAATCCAGAAGTTCTCTGCATTAGCTTTCTTATCAAACATCTTCTTTAGCTTCTCTTGCAACATTTGAGCTCTGTGATACACTTGCTCTCTGGTTTGCTGAAGATGAATGGTTTGATTAACTCTTCTCTGCATGTCATTTGGTTCAGTCTGAATCTCCTGTAACATTTTGATAGTAGGAATGCCCAAAGATGAAGGAAATCTGGCTTCCATGCCATATACTAGCTCATAAGGGCTCATCCCAATGGATTTCTTGGTTGATAGTCTATCTGCCCATAGAGCATTTGTGAGTTTCCTATGCCAGTTCTTTTTGTTTTCCTCTAGTAGCTTCTTTATGATGTTGATGAGGCTTTTGTTGGATGATTCAGCCAAGCCATTACCTTGAGGGTAGTAAGCTGTAGAGTGGCTCAGGGTAATGTGGAATTTATGGAAGAAGTTGATCATCTTTTTGGATTTGAAGGCAGCAGCATTGTCAGTGATGATTTTCTTAGGGCAGCCAAATATGGAAAGGATATTTCCTTCAAGGAATTGGATAATGGTGGAGTCATTGGCTTGTCTACATGGGATGGCTTCAATCCACTTAGTGAAATAATCAGTGGCTGTTAAAATCCACTTGTGCTTGCCTGAGGAAGAGGGATGAATTTCCCCAATGAAGTCGAGACCCGATTATTGAAAAGGTTTCTCGGTTGAAATGGGCTTAAGGGGCAAAGGCAGTAATTTTCTTTTCCCTTCAAAGATTTGGCATTTGTGACATGAAACAACAAATTTCTTAACATCTGCAAATAGAGAGGGCCAATAATAACCAGCCCTTAAAATTTTGTTAGCAGTGGACTTCCAATATAAGTGTCCTCCACAGTCCCCTGCATGGAATTCTTTCATGATGCTATTAGTTTCATTCATAGTCAAACAATTAAGCAATATACCTTCGTAATTTTTCCAAAACAAGGCACCATCTATGACACAAAACTTTGATGATTTCATCCTTAAAAATATTTTCTTAGTCCTGGACAATCCTGGGGTAGCACACAGGTTTAACAATGCAAAGCAAATATCAGCATACCATGGGGATTGCAAAAAGGTTTCACTGATCTGTGGAGTCGCCAGCTCCGGTTCATTGTCTAGTTGATTAATGGCTAAGGCTTGGAAATTTGTTTCGGACATTAGTTTGGCTAAACCTTTCCCTTTTATCAGCTTGGTGGGTTTTATCTCAATTTCATATTCAAAATTAATGCTGGAAATCCACTTGCCTCTTTTGCCTTCGAGTCCCTCTTGAGTTAATATGTCTTTTACCACGGAGTTTGGGACATAGGCAATTACATGGGAGTATAAGATGTAAATTCTGAAGTCTTTAATGGCTTTAACCAGGGCATAAGCTTGCTTTTCCATGATCTGATATTTCAAGGCTACATCTCTTAAAGCTCAGCTGAAGAAATAAATTGGCTTTTCATTACCTTGGTCATCTTTTTGCAAAAGGACAGCGGCTATGGTGTGCTCAGATGCGAAAGAAAAAAAGATAAAATATTTGCTGAATTGCGGACTGGTGAGGATAGGCGTTTGAGTCAAGGCAGTTTTGGTACTTTCAAAAGATTGCTTGGTTTCCAAAGACCATTTTACCTTGGCATCCTTTTTTAACATATTTATCAATAGCCTTATTAGCTCGGCTAGGTTTGGGATAAATCTTCTTAGGAAATTGATCTTTCCAAGGAATGCTTGCAACTCTTTTATGTTTCTCGGATATGGGATTTGGAGGATAGCTTGAATTCTTTCAGGATCAATTCTAATCCCATCCTTTGATATGATATGGCCTAGAAGCTTGCCTTCCTCAAGGGAAAATAGGGACTTCTTTGGATTCAAGGAAATGCCATATTTCCTGCATGTCATGAAAATTTTCCTTAGATGCTTAAGGTGCTCTTGGTCAGATTTGGAGAAAGGGGCTAGGTCATCAAGGTAAACAACAAGGAAATCATGTATCTCTCTGGCAAATGCAATATCCATTGCCCTTTGAAAAGTAGCACCAGCGTTCTTCAGCCCGAAAGGCATTTTAACATACTTAAATGTTCCCCACGTTGTGGTAAAGGTTGTCTTGTCTTGGTCATCCGGGTGAACAAGTATCTTATTAAATCCTGAAAATCCATCTAGTAAAGAAATTCTAGATGAATCCACTACTCTTTGCAGGATATGGTCCATTTTGGGCAAAGGATAGTGGTATTTTAGAGAGACCTGGTTTAGATTTCTCAAGTCTACACACAGTTTGACCTCTCCTGATTTTTTCCTTGTGGGAACTAAATTAGATACCCATTCAGAGAATCTGATGGGTGCAATGATACCTTCTTCAAACATTTTCTTTATTTCTTTTTCAATGAGAGGAAGAAGCATGGGGTTGATTCTTCTAAGTTTTTGTTTGAAAGGTTTTTGATTTGGTTTTAAGGGAATGGTGTGTTGAATTACTGAGGTGTCATAGGACTTCAAGTCCTCATAACTCCAAGAAAATACATCTTTGAATTCTTTGAACAGATCGACATATTTTGGTTTTTGATCAAGAGGTAGGTTTTTGGATAATTTAATCATTCTGGGCTTGTCTGTTGTTCCTATGTTATGTTCTTCAATAGCCGCATTTATAGGCTCCATTTTTGGTTTCTTGGGCACATCATTATTATCAAACATGTCTTCTAATGGAGTTAGTCCAGTAGGCAAAAAGTTATCCTTTAGGTCAATGTACTCAGCCTCAGCTTTGGCTGTTTCTTCTAGATGCATATTTTTCAGCTCTTGCATGTTTGCATTGTCAAAAATTGTTAGGTTAAGGATCTATTTAGCTATTGCAGCTGTTACAGCCTGCTGATTTTCTTCTGTTAGCTATTGTGAATCGTTCATGGCATCCATGTCAACATTTGTATTCGAAAATTCGCCCTCAAGTGTGAGGAAATTGTTAATCTGGGCATCATTTTGAAATACTTGCCAATCTTTAACATTGTTAGGGACCGAGGGTCTATGTTTTATCTTAGTAGTGAAATGGTGATTTGGCTCAAAGGGAAGCTTGCATGTACTAGAAAAAGTTTCTAGGCTGTGAGCATGAATATTATGGTCTCTTGAAATTTTGGCAAGCTTGGATTCATTGAAAGACTTGAGTATTTATGTGGCAGCAGTCCTATAAGATCTCATTCTATTGTCATTGGTAACAAAGTTACCTTTCATTTGTTGTATAATTAAATCGGAGTCACCTAGAATGGACACTTTTGCAGCTCCTAGGGCTTTGAGCAATTTAAGGCCTAAGAGGAGAGCCTCATATTCTGCCATGTTATTAGTACATCTGAAAAATTTACTATAGCATGGCCATTGTGGCATGATTATCATGTTGTATTATGGAATCCATTTACCCATGCCCCTGCTCCTAACTTATTGACAGAACCATCAAACTCTAAACACCATGTGATTTCTTGTTTATGGTTTGTATTAAGAGTTTCAATTTTTTTAGGATTGGGAAGACTTACAATTTCTGTTTCGGGAAGTTCTTCTTGTTTGCTGGTTGTTTTGACTGTTGTGACAGTTTCATGGGTACTGGCAGATGATTCCTCATTGATGCATATTTCTTGCTCTAAGGCTGAATGCTTATCATTAGTTGGAGGATTGGTGTCATCATTAAATAAAATAAAAGAATCCATATCAGAATGGATTGAGTAAATTGGAAAGTTTTGAGGCTTTTCCTCACTGCTTACCACATACTTCATCAGTGTTTCCCCGTACAGTATTTTTGGTTGCCCAAAGACAGATATAGTGGCATAAGAGAGGTCGAGTTGAAGGGATCCTTGCAGTTTTTCTCCCCATGATCGTGATAGCAGCATGCCATACTTTGTGGGAATGTCAGCGACTACTACGTCCATTAGGATTGTCTTGTTGGGAAACTGGACTAAAGACACACAAAGTTCTTTGATTAAGCCTAAACACTTGACTTGACTTGAGTCAAAGGAATATAGATCTTTGTAGGGTCATGTGACATCAAGGTTTAACTTTTCCATTACAGCTTTAGGCATAAGGTTATGTGAGGCACCTGAATCAAACATAGCATTATGCAAGATTTTTTCATGTATGTGCAGACTGCCATAAAAGGGTGGAACAGATCCATATGTTGATTTTCCATTAACCTCTGGACCAAACAGCAACTCAGGGGCATCATCTAGAACATTTACATCATCCCTGACCTCTGGCAGTTGAAGTGACCTTTGAATTTGTTTCCTATAGACATCATGCTTGGCCAGTTCAGAGAGGGGGATAGATATTTTAAGTTTTCCAATCTCTATTTCTAAGTTAAATGGTTTCTCCAATGGAATCCTTGCATTAGCAGTAGCAGATTTTTCCTTGTCAAGAGTGTTTTCTGTGTTTTCTTTTTGAATGTCAGCATTATGATGAATGACAGCTTGTGGTATGTCTGCTTTGGGAAGATTTTTAAGAATGCTTCTCCCCTCTTCTTTTGAGGAAGAGGGAGGCAGGGGCTATTCAATAGAAGACTGCACGTCTGTCACATCCTCTACAGTTACTTGACGCGGGTTTGGGACAGTCGTATCAGCTGGTTCTATTATGATCACCTTGCCTTTAATTTTGTTGGGTTGTTTGCTCTCTTTGCTTTTGCTAGGTGCAGGGACATCAATGGTCCTTGTTCTCAACTTGTATTGTTTGTGTACCTCATATACAACAATATCATAACCTTGTTTAAAATCAAAAGACTCACCAGACTTAGTCTGAAATTGATGCACATCTTGGTATTCCTGGTCTTCTCGAGTCAGAAAAATTTGTTGCTCATTTTTTGAATCTATCAAGTTCATGTGAATCTCATCTGTTGGCTCACTGGATGTGGATGCTTCCGCATAGTTTTCTTGGAAAGGAGGCCTAATATCATGGTCGGGACGAGCCCTTCCAGCGTTTGGGTTTTGAGTTTTTCATAAATTTGGGTTCCTTATGGCATTGGCTGTTGTCCTTCACATGATGTTTTCCTCTCAACATTCTCTACTCTATCTCCCAGCCTATGGATGCCAGTGATAATAGCATCTAGCTTCTGGTAGAAGGCTAAGGGTTCTTCCTTGAATATGGTTCTTCTCTCAGTTCTGGCTCTGTTTCTTTTGGCAATTAGATTTGCCTCCACACTAACAGCAACGTTTTGCATTTCTACAAGGCTTTGAGGGGCTCTTTCCCTTAACTGATAAGCCATTTTAGCATCAAAATCATCAGGGAATTTGTACAAAGCAAGATCAGGGGGGGGCCTCAAGTTCTGTGGTATTGCATTATAAACATTATTAAATCTTGCACAATAGTCCAAGACAGTCTCCTGGGGGCCTCTTTTGATGTTGCCATATTCAGATAGTCTGTGCAGAGGGTCTTTCTTTTTCTCCCATCTGTTGATAAACAACTGGTATAAGGCTTCTGGGTGTACTATGGAATTGGCTGGGAGTGCTCTAAACCAAGTTCTAACGTCGCCTGTTAGACTTTGAACAAAAATTTTCATTCTCACGCTATCATCGTCAATCTCATAGCTCTCAAAGTAGTCCTACATTTTCTTTGTATGCTGAAGAGATGTGCAGGCACTTGTGCCATCAAAATAAGTTATTTTGGTATGATAATCCTAAGGCATGGCCCCGGGATTTGTAGGTAGGTGCAAAGGTGCATATCTGTTAGCCATGTTGACAGGGATTAGTGGAAAAACTAGGGCGACTGGGATAACAGGAAAAACTGGGGTAATAGGAGTAGCAGTGGTAGTATGAGTAAAGGATGGAGGTGTAGAAGAGCTGCTTGGAGAAGTGGATGATGAACAAAGGGAAATTGGGGTTGAATGAAATAGAACTTTGACAAGGGTCGGAACACAACTTGGTTGAACTATTTCCAGACTAGAAGCAGTAAAGTCTTCCTGTTGCTCTCGTTTTCTAAGGGTCTTAGAGATCAGATTTGGATTTTCAAAAACAGCTGGGGGATTTGGATCAGGATTTGATCTAGTATGATGCGTTTACTTTTTAGGAGCCAACTTCTAACCTGTTTTTTAGGAATTTTTCTAAGAACACAAGTCCACCGAGACTTTTAAAGGTCGGTTTACTCCTCTGCGGAGCTTCGGACTGGTTTTGTGAGATTATCTGGGAAATTCCCCAGTGGAGTCGCCATTATGTTATCACTCAGGTTGTCCCTAAGCTCCTGAAGGGATACGGCTGAGGTAACCACAAACCAATCTTTGGATTGCAGGTTCTAGCCCACTGCAATCAGAGAGGGCTCTCTCTTAATGATTTACTTTTGTTGATGATGATTTTAGGCTAGCTATTGGGTTCAGTGGGTTTTGTTTATGTTTGGATGGAGTTTGAATGGAAGGAAGTTGCATTCAAGTAGAGAGGCAAGGGATAGTGTGATAAGTTTCAAACCATTGGGCATGGAGTCACGGATCCAGGCTTGCTGTTGCATTTTCTTGGACACAAGTGGATTATAGAGCAGGATAGCTATACATGAAACAATACCAATTGCTGAAAATATGGAATGAAAGACAGATATGAAAGGCAATTAAGAATCTTTCATCAGCTAACAGAGAAGGGAGGTGAATGAATGGCTATCTAGGAGCAGTTAAGAATACCTAAACTAACATTCATATGTGAAAGAAATAGCGTAAACATGATCATTTAAGTATGCATATTCATAACCATTTCTGATGAAAACATATAGAAATCACAAAAATTGAGCATAGGGTGTTGCCAAGCAAATCCTAAACTATTCTTCCTTTCTGTGATTTTAGATGGTGGAACATAGATGATAAAACAAACATAAAAAACCAAACAGAGTTAAGCAACACTTATTGAACCATGTAGGAGCACAGGAATTCCACAATCACTCTTCAGCCAATTGAAAACAGTGCACAGTTCATTCTCCGGACTCTCAAGCAATCTTTGATTATAGAAATTATCACATATACAGTGCGAGTCTCTTCTTGAGCAAAAAACGAACCAACAAAGACTAACCAACCAACCTCTATTACATTTTCAGGGTGGTATATATAGGTAAAATATCTAAAGTATTTATTACAACTGACCTAAACAGGCATGTGGGAAAGCTTTCTAAAACCTAATTTATGTTGGAATTAAATGCAAGTAAGTCTCGCTGCGCTAGAGGTAGCTGGATCAAAAGTGAGTTGATGTGGTGTCCTCTGTGAATTGGTGCAGTGGTTCTGTAATAACTGTGCATCGGGTTCTGGTCCACTGATCTTCTGTGATTTTAATGTGCAGTCATTTGTGCTGGTGAGCTTTGAATGTTTCCCTAACTGCTTCTTGACTTTCAAGGTTTTCTTTTAATGCTTCGTTTGCCTTGAGCCCTGAGAAGATCTCTGCTGATACACTTCGCTGCAACACTGTTACTCTCTGACATAGTTTTTGGCTGCATATTTGCTCTGATATTCTTTAATCTCTGAACCGGGTCTCTCTCTGTCTTTTGATATGTTCAAATTTGCAAAATCGGGCCTTTTCTGCCTTTTTCGGTGCAAAAATAGCCGAGGAATCAAAATATTATGTATAGATTCTCCAATATGGCCTATTTCCCGTAGCGATGCCTGATTAGAGCTAAGCACTAATCGCGCATCGAAAACTGCCTCAGAAATTCGATCTGGGGCTCCGAAGTTTGATTTTTGCACTTGTGCGTTTTTTGAGCTGCTGACGTTAGCATGACGTCAGTGGTGGGACCCCCCTGTACGGATGTGACGTTAGCATGATGACGTGGCAGTATGGTAGGGTGACGTGGCAAGAACACAGTGGCAGGGTGAAGGCAGGTGAGGGGTGAGGTGGAGGCGATGTGGCAGGGTGACGCGCCGCCCACATTACATAAGGAGAGGGCAGTTTTTGGCTCGCATCGGATCGCCTTAGGTACAGAGGTGGTATTTGTCAGGGGCGGCCCGATGCAATGGGATGCCTCTAGCTGTCCCTGTACGTCAGTAAAACAATCGAACATCGGGTGCTAACCAACCATCACAAAATGGCGCTCGATATGTATGGGGGTCGTCGGATCTGGGAGGGGTGATCCGACGATGGACAGGCGGAGAAGAAGCACGAGCTTTAATATAAATGCACACGCGATAAACTTCAATTTTTCTCGGTCTGGGGTGGGTTTTGAACTTTAGAAAATGGTGTAATATGGTTTTGGCTTTGGTTATTTATTAATTGGATATCAATAAATCCAAAAAATGAAATGCGCGGGGGTTTGTTAATGCATTTGAAGGGGGGTTTTGTGTTTTTGGAAGGAGTCCAAACACCTCGGAGGGGAAATTTATGCAGAGATGAGGGTTCTTACTAAGATCCAGGTGAATTTAGTAATTCCCAAGGGGATATTTATGGTTATGTTTCAACCAGAGGGATGGGATATAGCATAGGGGAATTATTACCATAGTTTTAGTAGGGGGAAGGGAAATATATAGGGATTTACATAATAATGTCAGGAGTTAATATGAAAATGACAAGAAGGCGCTAAGTCTTAGAGATCTTAGGCTCTAAAGGGGAGATAGAACTTTGTAGAGAAAATATGGACCCTCCTTGAGTAAAGCAGATCTTTATCAAGGCAAATGATATGGAAAATGATGAAACTAAGAGATATCAAGCAGATCTTGACCTCTTTTGGGGGAAGTTAGTAAACGAGTTAGGGAAGAGGGAGAGGGGAAGTTAGTCATGCCTCGCTTGAAGTCCTTCAAATGGGAACTGCTTTGCCATACTGATTTAATAGATATAACATTTGAAAACGAAAAACTGATCACAATCAATGATTCTGCAACCACAAAGCTACCCACCCAGCCTACTTACCTAACATTTTTTCTTCTTTTAGTTTGGGTGCACTTAGACTTGCAGACCCAGCTTTTCAAATTTTTCTTTTTCTGTCCTCCTATCTACAAACTACCCTTATTTCTTCCAAGGGCCCAGATTAAGCAGTTGGGCTCCTTTGATTCTCTACCTATCTAAGAATCTGCCAAGATTAAGTTGTTTGGACAAATTATTCATTCTATATATTCTAAAACGGGAAATTGAAACCTCGGCAGACCAAGATTACGCTGTTTGGACCTCCTTTTAGCTAAAAAGTTTACAAAAATGGAATAACTCTTCAAAATTGGAATGCAGCAGGTGAACTTTGGCTAGAACTCTTTCATGGTCTCTTTCTTTGGTGTCTGTCAGCAAATATGGAGCATTGCAGCATGCAAAGTATGACATATTTGGCCTGTAAAAATGTCAATCATGAAATATGAGTAACCTGCTGCAGCAGGAGGCTAACAGAAACATTGCATAATGGGTAAAGAAACATTCATACACACAGATCATCAACCACTACAATACTTACACTCACAAACTAAATTGCAACAATCACGACATTACAGGTGGATGGGTTTTCTACAACAATTTCATCTTGCTATCAAATATAAGAAGGTAATACATAACAAGGTTGCAGACATGTGATCAAGACCAATTATAAATGCATCCACAATACTTGAGCTTTTTTTGGTAATTCATGAAAGTTAGATTGAACAATATGCTCAAGACACAAGTTTTAAGGATGTATATGCAACTTTTAGTCATGGCAAGGAGGTAGAAGAATTGGATTATTTCATAAAGGAAAAACTCTTATATCATTTGGGAAAGTTATGCATTCCACAAACTAAAAGAGTTAATATAATTCGAGAAGCACATACTTCTCTCATATCAGGTCATTTTGGTGTAAGTAAAACAGTTGCACAATTACAAAGATTCTGCTATTGGCCAGGAATGAATGAGACAGTTTCTAGATATATTAAAGGATGTACTATGTGTGCTACAAGCAAGCCAAGTAATAGAAAATTAGGCTTGTATACTCCATTTCCAATTCCTTCTCATCCTTGGGAAAGTGTTTCCATGAATTTTGCTGGGGGATTGCCAAAGTCTAGAAAGAGTCATGATTATTTGTATGTAGTTGCAAGTAGGTTCAGTAAGATGTTTATTTTGACAACATGTAATAGATAGGTCACATCTAAACAAACTGTAAATTTGTTCTTTCAAAATGTATGGGTTCATTTTGGGTTACCCACTTCCATTTTATCCGATTGAGATTCTTTATTTGTGGAGAAATTTTGGTCAAGTCTATGGGAGTTAATGGACACAGAGTTGAAGAAGAGCATGGAATTTCATCTGCAAACTGATGGTGAGACAAAAGTGGTAAACAAGACAGTGATATTGTTGCTTCAAGGATATTGCAGCAGGCATCCCAAACTTTCAGATGAGCATTTCTGTTATGTGCAACATGCTTACAACCATGCAAAACATTCTTCTACTGAAAGATCTCCTTTTGAGACTTGTTTTGGTTTTGTACCAAAGTCTCCCTTGGATTTTTTCTTTGGTAAATACATAGCAATTGATGGACACAGTGATGTGGACAAAGCAACCACGTTCATTAAACAAATCTAGGAAATTCACCAGGACGTATAGGAATAGCTAGAAAGAAACCAAGCAAAGTATAAGGTGTGACATGACAAGCATCGAGTTGAGAATAGTTTTCAAGTTGGTGATCAAGTATAGTTGTACATCAGCAAAGAAAGATTGCAAGGGGAAGGTAAAAAGTTGAAACCAATTAGATATGGTCCTTTCAAAATACTTGACAGAATTGGTGAAAATGCTTTCTTCCTAGATCTACCAGCTTATATGCAAATATATTTTGTCGTAAATGTTGAAAACTTGCGATTTTATGAGCCTTAATTGATTGGAGATCCCAAAGAGCAAGGTAAGCTACCTTCCATTGAAGATCTTTTGCCCGAATATCTCAATGAGCTACAGGAGGAAACAGTTCTTGACAGGAGGATAAGGAATTCACGTCGGCAAAATCTTGAGTATCTTTGAGTTGGACTCAAAGGTACAAATCTGAGTAAAGCACGATGGATTGAGATTGGAAAAGTGAGGGAACTTTATCCTCACTTACTCGACAGCTAAAACCAACTTTTGGTGGACCAAAAGCCTCTAGTGGTGAGGATTGATCCAAAATGGATTCATTTTTGCCTCCGGATCAAAGTCTTCAAATGCATATGAAAGTGGTATCAGAGCAATGAAGCACAGTCGTTGGATCGGTCAGATCAACGAACAAGAGTGAGGGAGATAGACAACTAGGATTAAGTCATGCAAACTAAATTTAAGAAATGAAGAGATCAGATTAAGCCACATATTAATAGAACATAGGAGTAGTATTCGTAAGTGGTAAGCAGTATCTCACGCACTTATAAAATGGTAAATGGTATTCCTCAATTTCACACGATTAACCTCAGTGAGTGACACGTAGCATGAGAAAACCACATTTCTCTCATGCTCTTGATCTGATATCGGTCGTGCAAGAATTCACGCGAGATTGCGCAATAGCCATTGGATCACGTGAGATTGATCAACAATGGAGATTGGCCAAGATAGTTAGAAAATGGGTGTCGTGATAGTCGTTGGAGCGGATGAGACTTGGTAATGGATATGATAAACTTGTATTTATTTTAGTGTCGCAATCTCCACCGAAAAAAGCTCAAATGGTCGGGGTCAACCCCATGACTGTCGGTCCTTTAATTTTGTGTTATCGCATTATCCCTCATTCACCGCAGATTGCAACCACATATGGTATATCAATACCATATCACCAAAACAGAACCAACATGCAAAAGGGTGGGACTTGGTTAACCAAGGCACCATTTTATTTTAATAAACCATTGTAGGTGCCGAACCCGCCCTACCACTAGTGCACAGTCCGAGGTGGTTTTATGTAGGCTGAGGTGGTTTTTGCTAGACAGAGGTTGGTTTTGTATGGACAAAGGTGGTTCTGGACCATTCCAGGGGGTCTGGAGGTCACAGTGGCCAAATATGGTCGAGTTTATACTCGTTTGACTTGAAATCTCGAGATGAACGCAATGGTGATGTCAATTTTCTTATTTGAGACTTTGTTTTCGACCTCATACCTGTAACAACATTTTGAATACAAAATAAAGAGGTTAGCACTGGAAGCGGAAGGACCAGGAGACGTAGCGAGATAGTCTGGTGAACTCCTTTATTAAATTTGGTTGTGCTGATGTGTTTTCAAGTTGTTTATGTTATTCACAATCTTTTTGATCCGTTGTGCTAAGTAACATAAGAAAATTCACACATAGTCTATAATACCTTTTTCATTAATGGACCAAATGTTGTGGCTTGTTTTGGTGATTATGGAATACCAAAATGTGTAAATGTGCATAGAGAAATTAGGATGAGGAGAGGAGATGACATTACACCACCAGTAAGACCAACTATGGAAATTGGGCCAATTTCGATGACAAAAGCCAACCCAGAGATGTGGGTGCAGTTAGGGGAGGAATATCACAATGCTAGTGCAATGTTATTAAAACAGTTCAGTAGTTACAAGCTGAAATGATTAACTTAAGGGATGATAATGAGAGACTGAGTCTTAAAGAGTCTCTTGGATAGACAAAATTAGAGAAATCAGAATTCTAACCCTAATAATGAAAATAGAGCTGAAACATATTGGTAGAGGGAGAATCATTAAGAATAGGTAGGAGTTCAAAATGATAATGGCACTGGTGGGAAGGAATTCAAAAGATAAAATGTTGATTTGTAGGGATAATTTAAAAAGGTGAAGCCCCTGACATTTGATGGAGAAGCAGAAGAATCCGTTGAGGCCTAGTTAATCAACATGAATAAATACTTTCAAATTTACGAGTATGACAATAATTTAAACATGAGACTAGGAATTTACCAGTTACAAGGCAAGACCACCTTATGGTGGGAGGAAATTAAGTTCGCTTGGTGAATTGAGGAGCAGGAGGTAACATGGGATACCTTCCAATTTTTTTTAAGGATAAGTATTTACCAGAGCAGTTCTATGATGAAAAATCAAAGGAGTTTCATGATCTCAAGTTGGGGCAGCTATCTATGGACGATTTTGTAACCAAATTTACCTCCTTACTAAAATATGTTCCCTACATTTGTAAGGAGAAGGAAAAAGTACAACTTTTCATTAGTAGCTTACTGTCATTTATGAAAGAAAGGTTGGAATTTCATAATACAAGGTCTATGGATGAGGAAATTCAAAAGGCTTGAATTTTCTACCAGCAAATGAAGCAAAAACAATAAAAGTTTAATATGAAATAGAAAATAAGCCTCTAGAATACCAAAGGGTGTGAAAAATTCCAGTGCTAACAATGGACATAAGGGGAAACAAAATAGATATCTTGGGAGTAATCAACAAAAGGCGAGACCGTAAAATGAAGTTAAGCAAGCAAAAGCTTCAAGAACACTAGAACCCAACCAATCTTAGAAACCTCCTTCACAATGTTGGGGTTGTGGGGAACGTCACTATTATAATAATTTCCCTCACCAAGCTAGAATAGAGGAGACTGCTAATGTATAGGAGGCTCCGATAGTGGGGGAGGTAGTGAGAATTATACCAAGGATTAATGTGGCCTTAGAGGATCACCATGCATAGTATTAACCTAGAATGATAGAATTAAAAGGTAAGATAACTAACCATGTTGTTTAAATTTTGATATATCCAAGCACTAGTTTAAGTTATATTAGCCCAAAAGTAGTGGAATTGTGTCGTTTACCAGCCAGCAAATTTAAGGACCCCTGGTTAGTGCAGTTAGCTACTGGGGCTAAAGAAGAGTAACTGCTAAAGTTGAAAATTGTCATATTGAAATAAATTGAGTGTATTTAAATATGTTTCCTTTACGATCTTATGATGGTTTAATTGGTATGGATTGGTTAGAGGGACATTGGTCCTTGGTAAATTGCAAGGACATGACTATCAGCTTCCTCATTGAAGAGGGCACAAGGCATGATCTTCAAGGAATTAGGAGGCTAGCTAAGTTGCGACCCATTACGACCACCTAGTTAGGAAAAAGCCTTAGGAAATTCTACCAAATTTACATTGTGCGGGTTGGGTATTATAAAGCTGAAAGGAAAGTAGTTACCATGGGAAACATACAATTTATCCAATATTTTATTGATATATTCCCTGAGGAATTTTCGAAACTTCCCCCTATTATCACATTTGATTACGTTTGAAATTTTTTAAATGCTGACAATTGCAGCATCAATGAAAAATTTGTTATAAGTAGGGAAAAGCATTGATGATGGGACTATCAGGATTATTGTAATTTTTGAAAAAAATTAAAACAATAACCTACCAACAAGAGTGTTAGCATTATCAAGTGTTTTAGATTGCAGAAAAAGAGGTTTTGTAGGTAACTAGGGTATCAACGCTAAAGAGATAAAATTAAAATCTTTGTTTTGAATTGTGCTTACATGTTCCATGTCAGAAAAAAGATAATTATTGCTCGAACACACTTTGTTAGATCCAAAAGGAGAGATCACATGTTGAAAGGGTCATTTCCTCCATCGAAGAGGTATGTGGGTTTAATTTTAATGATAGAATGGTTAAACCTTTGATATCTATTGTTAGTCAGATATCATAGTACACAACATGACACATTCTTTAATAAATTACCTGATATAGAAAAGTACCCATTTCAGTTCTGATTATTAGTATCCTCTATTTCTAAAAACTCTTTTTTTGTTGAGTTAATCGCCAGAGATCAAGGATGAAATCTTAGTCCTCTATTTTTTCATGTTTGTTAGGCTATAAAAAGCAATGGAGAAAAGTGGAAAGTTGAATAGGAGCAAGCCAAAAGGGCCTGATCTTCTAGAGATATACTCGAAGATCCAACAATAGTTTCGATAAGCTAGATGGGAAGAATTCTTCAAGCGGTGCACTGATTTTCACGATGAAGTGGCCTAAGAATTTTCCTAGGGATTTGATGGATAACAAGTAGAGGTTGGAGGAATTTATTTCCAGGTAACAGAGGAATTAATCTCTGAGGTCACAGGTCTACACACATATGGAGAGAAAGCTTTTATAAGCCACATATTATATGGAATTTATGTACCTTTCTTTTCAAAGGATGAATTCAAAGAAAAGAACTAGAGAGAAGGGGTGCAGAGGTTGTGCTTAAAATATGATGGCATGTTTTACTATGTATTACTTAGTCGTATTTCACAGGTGAGGGGCACTAAAACCGTGTCAACCTCTACCATTTTCATTTTCTGGATCATTTGGTAGGTTAGATAAGAACCAATGCATCTTATTTTTTGTTAGAAAGTTTAGAACATATGGCCACTTAGGTTTGAGCCACGATAGACCCATATTCATATTTTATGTATCATAAAGATTTGATAAAATTATTAATTGAAAATTAGCTAAGGAAGGTCAGGAGAACATGGGATCATTTTATAGTTTGGAGAGGGTTTCAACCCCAGCCTACTAAATCTAAAAGAGGTAGGAAAAAGTGCACTAAGAAGGAATCCAAACAAGTTAAACACCCTGAAACAAGAACCTCATACCAAAAAACTTATGTTGTACAAAAAAAAGTCAAAATAGGGTATAAGACCTCTCCTCCCATTCCTAAATTACCTAAATTTTACACTAGAAGGAGTGATAGGCTTAGTAAGGCAAAAAAAAACCCTTCTCCTACTGAAATCCCACATACTGAAAGTCTACCTACATAAATCAAGTTGCCAGAGAAAACCAAAGAAATATGACTGACCCCCAAAATGAAAGATCCTCAGCTGAGAAAGATCCTACCTTATTTGAGATGTTTAAAGGGGGGGGTGTGGGGGAAGCCTCACACTAGGCCTCGGAACAAGCTCATATTGAATATCAAGCTAGAACAAAACCCCGAGCTTGATAAAGAAGTCATAGATGTGGATGATATCCCACTAAGAGATCTGATTATAAACAAGGAGAGAGTTGTTGTTCGAAAATATCAAAGAAAACAACAGTCGCCAAGAAGGGAATTCCCATGGAGATTAGAGAAAGTAAAAGATGTAGGATGGCTAATGCTGATGTTTTGTTAGAAGCAACTAGTACCCTTAGTTGAAAACTATTTTTGGTCTTTTGAGCTTTTGACCCCTTAATGTCAAAATGGAAATTTGCTCTTCTGTCGACAAAGCGCTTGTCATCATTTTAGCACAGTAAAATGTAGAGGAGCAGTAACAGTTTCATTGTCAGCGCATTTTGGTGAAAAATATGGAGAAAAGGGCTAATAGGCAGCCTATCAACATAATTATCAGTTATCGACTGTTAAAGGATGATATTGGGATTGTCAATGATTGCATCGAAGGTACCTAAGGAAGAATAAGCTATGCAACAGAAGTCCATTTTTGAAGGAATGATAATGTTTGATTCCCAACAAGGAGGCGTAACAATGATGCACTTTTCAGTGCTTGTTTTTAGCCCTATTTACAACAAGTAGTTTTTTATTAGAAACAGATAGGTTTTAAAGATATTTTACATGCATGTACTTAAAAGATATATGTTTTTATTTTAGATTATTGTAATTAAGGATAAGCTAGAGACATGTTTTATCTTTTTTATTCTCTACATAAACAATTTATGAAGAAGGAAAAAGGTTTGGAACTTTTGAAAGATAACATTTTTATGTATTAAGTGATCAAATTATAATAAAGTAGTTTATGTGAGCAATTTTGTAGAAATTCATGTGTCATAATTCTCTGTATGTCTATTGGTTTAATATTTTCTTCAATTGGAATTCATATTGTTGTGCTCCGTTTTCTTTATGTTTAAGATATTTAAATACTTATTTTTCACATATATCATCACACTGATTTCCTCCACTATCCTACAACTTTCCCAAAAATTCTCAAAGGAATTGTTATTATGCCACTTTTGTTATGTTTTCTCACTGAACCTATGATTATATAAACCTAGTTGAGTCAGACTCCATGCCCAATGGTAAAAATTTCATACAATCCAACCAACCTCAGTTTTTCTTAAATAAATCTAGCCATAGGAGTTATTGCAAACCTTCTACCACTATGACCTTGGGTAGTTTAGTTTTAGGGAGAGATCCGTCTACAGGTTGAAGTGCCAGCTTTCAACCTCAAAGTGGTTTGACGTTACCTTAGTTTTTTTCTTGCAACCAGGGTTTTCTTTAAGTGATAACACCCCTTAAGTGGAACATTGACTTCACTATAGAATTAGTTCTAGGTGTAGCTCCTATGTCAAAACCTCCCTACCATATGAGCATTCCCGAACTAACTGAACTCAAGATGCAATTGCAAGAGTTACTTGATAAGGGATATATTTGCCCAAATATGTCACCTTGGGGAGCCCATGTACTATTTGTTAGAAAAAATGATGACACTTTATGATTATATATTGATTACGGTAACTAAATAAATTAACCATCAAAAATAAATGTATGTTGCCAAGAACTGAGGATCTGTTTGATCAAGTTAAGGGTTCCACCATCTTCTCTAAGATAGATCTATGATCAAGATATTTCCATATCAGAATAAAAGAGGAGGATGTTTATAAGATGACCTTTAGAACCTGATACGTTTGTTATGAATTCATATTCCTATCATTCAATCTTATTAATTCCCCTGATACATTCGTGATCTTAATGAATGGTATTTTTCATCTCTACTTGGATAAATTTGTTATCATCTTCATTGATGATATTCTTATTTATTCCATAAATTTAGAGGAACATAAGGAACATATGTGAATGGTATTGTAAACCTTACAAGACCATCAACTATTTGCAAAATTTTGTAAATGTGATTTTTACACAGACCAAATATGATATCTAGGATATATAATTTCTTTTGAAGGAAAATTTGTACATCCCGAGAAGATTAGGACCATCAAATTATAATTTATTTCTAAAAATGTTGCAAACATTCAATCCTTCATGGCATTAGCTGGTTATTACCATCGATTTATAGGAGGATTTTCTAAAATTTCTTATCCTATCACCTCCTTACAAAAAAAGGGAAGGGTATTCAAATGGATGACAGAATGCCAACACAACTTTGAGAAATTGAAGCATTTATTAACCACAGACTCAGTGTTGAAAGTTGTAGACCCCGACAAAGAGTTTTTAGTTTGAAAATTTGTGTGCCAAGAAGGAGTTGGAGGGGTATTGATGAAAGAGGGCAGAATAATAGCTTATGAATCACACAAGCTGAAGGAACATGAAAATAGATACTCCACATATGACCTGGAGTTAACATTGGTGATACACGCTTTGAAGGTTTCGTGACACTACCTCTTAGGTAAGAAGTTTATTTTAATGATTGGCCATATTATTCTAATAAGCTCCTTTAAGGAAACTAATATTAATGTGTGTCAAACCAGATGGACTGTGTTTTTGAGAAATTTTGAATTCGAAATTACACATTTAAAATGAAAAGAGAACTGGGTAGCGAATGCATGAAGTAGGAGGTTGCATTGTGAGTATGAAATTTGCTATAGTCATACCAAAATTATTTTTTCTGATCAGATAAAAGAAGCCCCCTCAAGGGACAGTTAATATGAATTCCTATGGTAGAAAACTCAACAAATGAACAAATATGGAAAACAAACCGACTATGGTATAAATAAAGAAGGTTTATTAAATTTTAAGGAAAGAGTGTATATCTTGAACTAGCTAGATATTAAACATTTGATTTTGGAAAAGTTCCATAGAAGCCCTTATGCAGTGCATCCTGGGTATCAAAAATTATTTTTAGCGATAAACAAATGATATTTCTAGCTTGACACGAGAAGGGATATTTGTTATGTGGAATTTTGCATCTACGGATAAATACAATTTCCTTAGGTGGGTAGCTACACCTAGAAAACAAGATTTAAAGAGTTTAACCTTTTTCTATAGAAGACAAATAAGACAAGGGACCTACTTGTTATCTTTCGCTTCCCTTTGTGTCCTTTGAATAGCTCCCATAGCTCCTTCTTGAACTGAATCCACACAATAAGTACCTGCAATCATAAACAGAGGAAAAAAAAACCAATCAAAGAAAGAGATCTATCTACTATAAGTAAATGGAATCAAAATCATTTACACATATAACCATCATAGATAAAGAAAAGAATATGGGAAAAGGTGTAAACAACTTTATTAAGTAGAAGGAAGAGTTACAACCAAGAAGTCTGATCCCATGTCACTCATCCATCTTGAGTTCCATCCTTCATCACACCAAAAGCACAACACTCCGACAACATAACAATACTTGCTTACAATATCAAACCTCAAACAAATAGTATGTCCTTACAAATTCTCAAAGTCTAGCCCCTGATCACTATGAGTTAGGGAAATGGAGGCGGTTTTGTCATAAATTAGGCATTGAATGGCTTTCTAATTTGGGAGTTAGTTTCCATGGAGGAAGGGATGAGAGGATAGGAGGTTATTCGATTCATTTCCTATCCAATTTCAAGCTCATAGGAGAGGATAAGAGGCGGGAATCTTCTACAATGATCTAGAATGAAAGAATATTCCAGGAACCTTATGAAGACTTCACTCAATCTCGCCCAGCGTGGGTCAAAGTGGGCCTAGGTGCTCTACAGAGTAGGCTTGAATGGGCCTAGGTGCTCTGTAGTGCACTTACCCCTAACCAAGGTTGCGCTGGTCCCTCAAGGAGTCATTTCAAGATGTCTTTAGGCTAGGAAACTCTTAGGAATGATAGCATTCAATGTGATGACTTGTATAGGGCATGTAGCAACAGAATTAGGGTTTGATGAGCCCTAAAAGTATTGATCTGAATGATGGGAGTGATGTGCCAAAATAGAAGTGTAACAATTGCCCCCTAAATCATGAAGTCGAAAATGATAATGTCAAGTGATATGCTTTAGAATGTTATGAGGAGGTTCTGAAGTGGATGGTAACCTGCATCAATTACAATACATAATATCATGATATTTTGGATTTTTCATGAATCGTTGAGGGAAGGCATCCCATGCTCAACATATCAGCTTTCATTACATGTACATAGATAGTCGTCTACAGATATAGACCCATGAAGGGATGACCATCAGTGTAAAGCCATCATACAGATGATTTGGTACTTTCCTAAATCATAGCCCGAATGGATGAAACTAGATCCGGGATCTTCTATCTTGTTCAATCATTCGCTCAAGTAAAAGTCTAACCATGTGAATATGTGATCTGAAGTTGAACATGGGAAGACATCGTCTGATTACCAACCAATGATGTAAGTCGTTAACATACGCGAGAGAAATCACCGATAATGATAATGATCCTCAAGGTATTGTAGTACATTCTGCATGGTGTGAATGGATGTTTTGATGTCAAACACCATACAAATTCTTTCGGTTGAAGGCCAATGGTGTCAAACTGTCACCAAAATCAAGAAACTTTCCATTGATGTATGCAAGCCCCAATGTACTGAAAGGGTGTTTCTAAGTCAACTTCTTGGATAATGTATTGATGTTGACAAGACATGACTCGTTGCAAGAGGGCCTTGATGTATCCCACATCAATGGCACGAAATGAGTGTAATGATTTGTGGAGATGGAATGTGACTGACAACACAATTTTCATGAATGACAGTCATGAAAATGAAAGTTTATGAGTATTGCAAAGGATGAATTTAACTGAGTGACTTCTCTTGAACATGTCGACGACAATAAATGAATTAGCAGCATTGACCCAAAATCAAAGTAATGGATGGTATGATAGACCATAGGTATAATAACCATTAAGTGAGTAACCCAACCCAAGTAGTCACAGAGATGAAGTGAAAGTGTCATGTTCAAGAGCGACCTGCTACCATAAAGTGGTTTACCCCTTTTCCCATTTTCACTAGTCATTGCTGACCAGTACCTCTTTATTTTTTATCAAGCTTGAGGAGGATAACATATGCTTGTTGTATAATTCCACCCTTCGGTTGAATCCATCGCTATGTGATATTTTAACGAGTCTAGTGAAGGTGAAACTTGGTGTTGTCATGATGGACAAGTTTGTCACCATTTGATGTTTTAACAAGTCTAATGATAATGATAACTTAGTCCTTTTCATGTTTAGAGAGTTTGAAAAGGGACAAAAAGAAAACTCCACAAGTTCTTTTTTGTAAGTTTGTCTCTCAAGTCTGAAAATGTGTAAAATAATACAAGAGAGAACCTATTAACCATGTTTGATCAACGCATTCCTTTTCCGTAAATAATCTCTCTCAGTCTAGAAAAGGGTTAAACTTATACTGAGTAGATGTCATTTCCAACCTGTTAACAAGCTTAAAAGGACAAGCACTTAGAAATATTTTCACATTTTGAGAGTCTTAAAAGAGCTTAAAGAGGACTCCAAGGGGGTTCCTTTTTTGATGTTTAACAGAGCTTGAAAAAGAGATAAAAATATGCTTTGTGGGCAAAGTACAATTCACGATCATGCACGTTAAATTCAATAAGTTGGCTATAAATCTATTCAAAGCAATACCAAACGGATCAAACATACCTGTTTCATTGGTAAAAATAGGTAAATATATGTAAATAGATAAATAAGTAATATGAACAGTCATCGGGAGATGAACTGAACAGTCTCTCCCTCATGTATATAATGAAGACCTGCCTGATGGAATAATACACATGAATCATTTTTTATTTGAGGAGTTACTGCCTGGCCTGACATGGTATTAGAGCTAACACCTTTTTTTAGTTTCCCTCTGCTTTGTAACTCCCTCCTGCATATTTTGCTTATATTCTGTTCTGTAGGCTGATATCTCTGTCATATCCCCGCGAAATCTCATTCATTGTTTAATGTATTCGTTGAAGTGTGTTAAGGAGTCGATTTGTTGTGTGACCACTTCTTCTGCTAGGGTCACGAGAGCCTAGAGCTCCAATTCCATAACCACAAGTTCATTCTTGTATTTGTTCAAATATTTTTCCTTATCATGAAGCTGGTGTTTTAGGTGTTAATTGTGTTGATTAGCTTCACTAAGCTTCCTAATAAGCTTCGCTCTAACATGATCTGCTTGTGTGGATTCCAACCTAGTACTATCAACTAGCTATCCAAAATAACTTCTAGAGAAGTCTGATGAAGCTCCATTTGAATTATCAGTGTACTCTTTTGATAACTCCATAGCTTTCTCTTCAGAACCAACTGTGATAGCAAAGCTTCTTTGCAGAGATCTCCTTCTCATATTCCTCCTTGTCTCCACCTTCAAAATCATCTGCGTCTTGGGCTGCAACTCTCCATCTCCATCCCGTATTCCTCGTCGTGGTTATAATACCATTATCCATTTCTTTGACATTAGGGACTCATTGGGGTTTTTGAATCTGATTGCAGGTGTTCACTATCTCTGCAGTGTCTATAGAACTAGCAACACATCAACGGAGGCTTGATTACTGGTGAAGATTGTAGTCTCTTTGCTTAACGGACAATATTTGAAGAAATGGAATTTCTCTCTAAAATTGAATCTGTTCTTAATGACTTGCATGCGGCCTCTTGAAGATCTCAACGTTGGGTTATAATCTTAATTGGGTTTTTCTTTTGAAGCCATTACATGTGTTGGTAAATTGACTATGCACTATCCAATTTTATGAGGACCAAATAGTGTTTTAAATTGTGAAAAAAATCCCTTTTTTATGAAGACTGAATGGGGTTTTTAAATGGTGAAAAGATTACATCAATGGTATGGTATATACATATACAAAGGGACATATGGTAATTGAGTTTTTTTATATAAAGGGGACGTATCGCATATACATATATAATGGTGCTTTTATATGAGGTTTAAAGCAAAACACTTATATGGGTCACATGGTATTGGATTGATATGCGGTGAATTTAAGTTGGGAGTACTGCGTGAAGGGCCACTATCATGCTGCTGGAATGTTGTTGGAACTCTGATATAAACCTTGTTGTATGCGTTGTAAATCTTTGTGTCCAGCGCTGCACAGTTATATATATATATTGATGGGATATTTAGGCTACCATATATATATACACAGTCACTCATATTTCGGCTATCTCACCCATATATTCTATACTTTAATGCTATCCAAATGAATACCAATTGACATTTGAATTTTTTGTCCCGCCTTATTTTTCCCATTAAGAGTAAAAGTTTTGCAGTAGAAGTTTTTTTTTTTGTTACAGTATGTATTCAATCATATCCATGGTGGGAATAGTTGTCACTGGCAAGGAGAACTATCCTGAATGCTCCCAGATGATAAAACACACCCTCATTTTCAATGAGTTGTGGAAAGGAGTGTGTGTTGGAGACGGAGACAATGAACCAGTATATCCTACCTCAGACAAAAAGCTCGTCATTTGGGAAAACAAGAACAGTAAAAATTATGCATTAATCACAACATCTGTAAATGAGGAGGTGAGTCATCATATTTCATCATATTCAACTACCTTTAAAGCCTTACAAAAGCTAAAAGAAATCCATGACTCACATTCTGCACTTGAAGTTGTTCAACTCATGATAAAACTCTTCATTCTTGAACTGCAAAATAATGATCCTCTTGCTCTTGCATATGAAGTAAAGTATATAATGCATGATATCAAATCCACTAAAGTTGAATTGGATATTCCTCTTATTTCTTTTCAAGAGGCATTTTATCCTACTTACTCCAATTATCTTGAGTCGTTGCAAACAAATGGAAATCTCAAAGATATCACCTTTGACTCTCTTGTGAAAAAGTTTACTGAAAGAGAGAAAGCTTTTGGAAAGAAGACAACCCCTGAATCTTCTAAAGAGGTTGTGTGCCTTGCTCATAAAGAAAAGCATCCTGCTCAAGATTCTTCAAGATGAAGAGGTGGTTGAAGAGGAAGAGGAAGATATTTCAGAGGCAGGGGAGGAAGACACTCTTAAGGAGAAAAGGTAGATTTGCACTGCATATGCTGCAAGATAAATGGATCGTGTGATGCCTCTACATGCAAGTTACCATGGGAAAAAATTGAGCAGAAAAGAAACCAATAGAAAGGTCAAAATGATGATACAGATAAAGGTAAAGCACCTGAATCCGCTCACTATGTTGTGGCACAATGTAATATTGGAGTAAATGAAGATTTATTTAATGCTTCACTTGCTTCTTGAAAAAATGATTGGTTTCTTGATTCAGGAGCAACCTACCACATGACTCATAGAAAAATATTTTTTTGAAGAATTTACTGACAATGTTGATGGAGCAGTATACTTTGTAGACAAATCAAAAATCAAGCCATCAGGGCTTGGCACAATCAGGCTTAAATTGCCTGGTCTTCCAGACTTTCTTCCACATCATGTTCTATATCTCCCACAGCTCAAGAGAAACTTGCTGTCCTTGGTTGACATCTACTAGTAAGGTCACTCCATTCATATGTTTGATGGAAAGCTTGAGGTAAGAAAAGCATCTGACCACTCACTTGTCATGAGGGGAAGAGAAGAATAAAGGCTTCTCAAGCTGCACGGAACCTCTGCTCGTGCACAACATTTGTCATACAATTATCATCATGAAGAAGGTACACTTCCATCAAGTTTCTTATGGCATGCTAGATTTGGACATTTGAACTATGACATTCTCCGCTTGTTGAAGAAAAATGGTGTTGTTGGTTTGCCTACAATTCCTAGGAAACTTAAGCAATGTGATGCTTGCATTCTAGGAAAGCATAGCAAAGAGTGTTTTCATGATTCACATTCAAGAGTGTTGGGTTGTGTTATATTCTTTCCACGACTAACCTATGTAGTGTACCGGGGGGTTAGAGGGGGGCGGG